>WBMW01001215.1:2505-194850 GCA_013396635.1 Penelope pileata | reverse complement strand
TTTTTTTTTTGTCCTGGATTGCTATTTAATACACATTTTCCTTGTCCATGGACTGTGGCTACAACTTCTGTCATCTCTACTCCACCATGTCTTCAGCAGCATGAGACTTCACCATCTATATTCAGTAGGAATCTTAGATTTCACATAATTTCTCACACCTGTTCTTCCTTGATTAAAATATTGCAAATTTCATTTTCAAATACAATTGGAAGTTTTGGCATCCACTCAGAGTAGCCAAAAATGTTATGATTTCTTTTGCTCTCGTGTTACTGAGAGAAAGTGCCTTCCAAGTCTTTCAAGAAATTGTCTCATGTTTGCACAATACCCAGAATAGCCTGGATCTGATCTGCAGTTCAGATCATTATAGCGTGACTCAGCACACAGGAATAAATGCATTTTAGGGTGGCTTGATCGTGGAAATCAGATTAACAGAAGCAGTCTGGATTTCTGTTGAATGCCAAAGAGCATTCATGCAGTGGAGGAAATACAGCGCAGGGAATCTTGTCAAACGCACACTTTAAGTCCCCTGTAGAAATTGAGCCAAAGTATTATTGCAAATTGGTGGGGATGATTTATGCAGCCGAATATGAGATATACACCCTAAAGAAAAAGTTCTGGAGTATTTTTCATAACCATGTAGACACTGGTCTCCACTAAATTGCAGTTACGTGTCATTTCCCTTTTAACTACCTTTCCAAACAGCTCATAAATCAATGAGAAAGCATCTCGAAGAAGGCTCATGTTTTGGTAGCATCTTTCTGAATCTTACATAGCATCCAGTGAAATCAATAAGAGCTTTTTAAGTGACTTCACAAGGTTCTGGATAAAGTGCTGGGCCAAGACTAACAGTGTTCTTCTCAACGACAATCAGAGCATCACCATGAGACAGGGTAAGAAATGTATCCCCATCAAATCCGTTATAACAGAAAAAAAAACCAACAACCCAGACTGTTGTTCATGGCAAAGCCCAGTACAAATATCCCTAAATTACTAAGCCTTGCCTAAAGCTAATTCAGCCTGTTGGCATGACATGGAGAAACAGAAACATTATTTCTGGTGCAATCTGAAAGTTATTCACTATTTTTCCAATCTTTGAATAGAGACAGGATGAGAGGATGAAAAGATGACATCATCCTTCAAGCAGGATACTTGATGGTGCAATCCTGTACCAAAACACTGTGGGCCAACACTCTCCCTATATCTTGTATCTAGTGCTTGGGATTCCAATCCTTGTTTCTGCAAGGGAATAGAGACATATCTTGTCCCATCTTTCAGGGATTTCTCTTGTACCAGTCCAGATGATGCTACAAGTCCCATTGTTCTTCAAGAAGCAGCCATACACACAGCAACACACCAAGCAAGCTGCAAAGTCCACTACATGCAGCAGTGTCCCAGTCTCACCTGACAATCCTGGTAGGATCATGTGCAGAATTAAACAGTTTGCTTTAAAATCAACAGCAGGACTTGTTAAGAAGGTACCTATGAGTAATGCCTACCTACAGTGGAGTTTTTAACTAAGCTTATGCAGCTGGCTGCCTTATTTAAAACCACTAGGGCATGAACACCAAAATCCCTGGTCTTCTGTGGGGAAGTAACACCTCTTCCAAAGGGCAGACCCAGGAGTGCCCAAATAACACAGCCAGTCCAGCAATATCCCAAGCACCACGTTAAACCAGGGATTCCCAAATATACTCCGCTCCTACATGGCAGCAGCCTCACACGCGCTCTGGATCAGAAGGCATTTGCTGTCTTTGCAGCATCCTCCCCCACTTTGCTGGGCTTGCATACCACTGTCAAAAGAGGCAGCCCTTGTCTAAGCAGCAACATCAGCAATGACACCGACACCGGGACCCAGAAGCATGCTTTCAAACCACAGCACTGGGGCTTGTGTGGGATTCCATTTTCCCCCAGAGACAGAAAGGAGAAGGTAAAATGTGCACCTCCTGATTGCCCAGCGCCCTGTGGGCTTGGTTACTCCCCCGAGCACTGCTCTCTGTCACTGCAGTGTAGCAAAGTGTGACATCTCTGGATCCCTGACATTACAACGCTCTACTACATTACTGTTCTCTGCAAAAGTTGTAGCAAATGCTCTTGTCCTGGGAAAAAGCCTAAGGGAACAGTCTGGCAGCTGCCCCAGATCTGGACTGTCATGTCTACAAGTTGCTCTCTCCCTTCCTTTTGAAGACCTCTGTTCCCAGAACTTTTTTCTTTGATTTCTCCCTGAAACCCACATGGATTTGCAGCAGATGCAATCCTACTGTCTCCTCTGCCAGCCCAGTCCCATCTCTGGACTGCTCCTCAGTGCCTCTTCCAAATGGAGCTTTGATTAATCTGGGATTGAGCAGCCCTGGCCATCTGCTACTATCAGAAGAGGGAGGAGATGCTGCACAGCAACTGATCGCTTCTCTGAAGCCCCTGAAAGAACGATGAGGGACCAGACTGCACTGCCCTTGCTCAGACTTGCCCTATAGGTTTCACCCCTCCATCCAGACACTCTCCACAATTTCAGCACTTCTGCAAAACACCAAGATCCAACCATTAGTGCAGGGTGTGGGGTCTGCTCCATTTTATATGCCACAATACTACAGGAAAGCTTTGCTTTTATTGATGAACCTGACACTCCAGGCAGGATAGTAATTACTTTTAGAATCTTGTTCCAGCTCCCACTGATGCATCTATTTCTGGTAGATGCTTAGTCTTGTTGTTTAATTCCCTGTCTCCAGATAAGTTAGTGTGAAATTTTAACTACATTAGCGACCTTACCTAGAGATCCAGACCGTGCATCTTTAGCTGGTGAAAACTGGTGCGATTTCATTTTCTTGTCAATTTGTATCAGCTGAGAATCTGGCCTCTTGATGCTATGTTAAACTATGCTTTCATCAACTATTAACATCCGCGCCACGTTCACGTTGCTCCTGCTGTTGCACAGCCTGGAGATGTTGATACAACTGGAGACCTGTAAGCTACCTCTTGTGTGGGGAATGACAACAGGAGATTGGCTGGAGGGAGACTGTGCAAGGACAGGGCAGGGGATAGGTGACAACACAGCTGGAACAAACAAACAACAGAAAAGACAAAAAGCACCCCCAGTTACCCTAAGAAGAGTCAAGCAAGAGTGACTGAGATGCAATTAGATGCTGTTAATTTTCCTTCAGACTTCCATGGTCCCACGTTAAATCCAACACAGTCTGGTTATCACTTTGAGCAATGAGGCTATTAAACATGCCAAGCTGTGGGGCGATAGGAGCAGCTTATGAGCTTGGGCCTTTGTGGGTGAAAGAATCTCCTTTTAAGTCTGGCAGGGTTTTCTAATTACAGCTTCCAAGCCTGTTGTCTGTATGTTTGGGGAAATTAGCACTTTGCGGCAGGAGCTGTATTCCCAGACAAGGCTGATCTTGTTTCCAGTAACTCCAATGTTTGCCAGGTTTAAGTTTAACGACATTAGGTCTCACGCAGGGAAAGTCTTCCTGTCTTTAGCAATGTGCTAATTATAAATGGGATGTCTCTAGCGATATTTGCCTCTATTGTTATATTTCTCAGAGTATTTCCCTGAAAAGCCACAGGCCTGGCTCATGCTCCCAGCTCTGCTGGAGATCTGCAGGGTCCTCAAGACCACAACACTTTTTGGACAAGCAGCTCCACCTGTGAGGGTCTGCAACATCTCAGTAAGAGCCAGTCCCAACCTAAGTTGGAGCCTGTGCCATGGGCACAGCATGTGTTGTGCCTATTGCCCACCTACCCTCCCCTCCCACCAGAGATCACTTCTGTTTTCCCTAAATACTCCATGTTTCATGCTAGATACACAGCAAGAATGGTATAGCTGGAGCAAGCAGGACCTGAACACAAGCTGAGAATCACTGCTGGATTCCCAAAAACCAGGAGCAAGCCAGGGTGCAGCAAGAGGGCTTTGGGATCGGCTGAGCTGTTCGGGCCCCCTTGGAAGTCAACAGAGAGAAATGTCACCTTCCAGGAGAGCTGTGTTCTAGCAGCAGGCAACCAAGCAAAGGAGATTTTAGCTAAGCTGGATGAAACAAACGCCCAAAGCATTCTTGCTGGAGCAGAGTAACTTTTGAACTCAGGTTTGTGCTTGACCTGCACGTGAGAATGAAGAGAGCAGGGGCAGAAAGACTGGAGAGTGTGACAGCTCCTAATCCCCTGCTTTATCTGCTTTGACCTTTCCCTCCTGGAATCCTCTTTCGGGGCTGCAGATGGACTTGCTGCCGAGCCATGACCAGAAATAGGGCACTTATCTCAGCAGGGCTGCTCTTGGAGGTGAGCTGTGGGGCCAGCACAGCCTCTCCCTTTTGATAGGCAAGTTTTCTTATCAAAATGATGCTTTGCCCTAAGAAGTTCCAGAAATTTCATTTCAATTCGATTTAGATATGGCGCTTTCTCTTTTTTGAACGTGAAACACTCAATGTGGGTTTCATGATGGTGCCTCTTCAGCTGAGCTGTGCTGTAGAGGAAAAATAACTAAGTACCACCTACAAGGACATACTGCACTCACTTTCCTCTTTCTATGGGTTTTCTGCAAGCAAGTAAGTGCAAAGAGTGGGTGCAGAGTACAGCACATGGTGCAGGTAAGAGCTGTTCCCTTGGCTGACTTCCGTTTACACATTTGCAGTCACGCTCTTAGTATAAACCACCAATTTTCTTTTGCTTCTCTACTGCTCCCCTTTTCCTTATCTCATAAGCATCTTTGCTTTGCTGAGCAATCTCTAAGCTGGTTTGGGCACGCCAATGGTGGGTGGCAGCAGGGCAAGAAGGCAGCACGCGTGTTTGCAGAGCAGAGGGTGTCCTTGCTGCCTGCCCACTCAACTCATGGAGAGATTTTTCCAGTTATGGCAAATAGAATTTTTTTTTGCCCTTTTCTGTGGTTACCACCAGATTTCTAACATTACATAATTTGCTCAATGGGAGGGTTTATATCTGCTTTGGGGGTACAAACTTAACACCTGTTTTGTGATCTACACCAACTACACAGGCACTGATACACTAACTGTACAGTAAAAACGCTTTCCTCTGACATGTGAAATTAATTTATTTATTGGTAGGAAGCAAAACAAGCCACTTTGAAGTGGAAATATTATTATGCCCTTTAGATTTTACTTTGATGAAGCCTACAATACCATTCCTGTTAACCATCTGTTTAAATCTTAATTAAATGGTGTTTCCATATGAAAAGCAGTCACATCATCCTCTATAATACGAGGTTCCAAAACAGAAATACTAAGCTTTAAAAATTGTCTCCTCTGCTGATGGGATTTGTTGTGGGTTGTAAACTATTTTTAGTTTTATTCGAGTCCTAGCAAGAAAGCATTGGTTGTAATGACGCTGCATGTGTTTGTTGTAAAAGCTTTCCATGCTGCAAAGAGATCTGCAAATATGAATTTTTCTTTCTTTGATGAATGGATGACTTCAATTGATTTTTATTTAAGTCTTCCCAGAAGCAGAAACAATGCTTAGCAATTGGACCAGTTCCTTTAGCTTTTCTCAAATGTCAGCCTAATGGCAGAGCAGCTCCCTCCGTCCCAGCACGCCCGTGTGCAGTACAGTTCTAACAGGGTGCTGGCCAGTCTGTCCCTGCTCCAGCTGTCTGGTGGCCATTCCTGTGGTCATCCAGGAGGAGCAGGGGCTGGCTGGCAGTTTGGCCCTACAAGAGAGGATGGTGGAGCAGAAAGGGGCTGCGCCTTACAGAAATGCTCCCTTCATCTCATCCAGCGAGGTATGGCCAGGCTGGTGCATCCAGCCTCACACCAGAGTGGGGATGGAAATGCAGGAGGACAGAAATGACTTCGCTTTCCAAAAAGCCTCCCCACCTTCCCTGCTGAAATGGGGAGCTATGCCCTCAATAAGGGCAGCCCAAGGCTCGGGGCACTGCTATGGCTACACCCATGAGCACGGCCCCTCCGAGGCTCAGAATCCTTGGGAAGCACTGCACGTGGGGGAGGACATCTCCCCCAGCCTTGGTCTGCCTATTTTTGTACCTATACATCCATCGACAAGCCCTACCAAGGGCTATTCTCAGTCCTCTTCACTCATCTGTGCCCGCCTGTCTCCTGCCAGCAGCAGCCCTTCAGGGACCCCTGCAGCAGAGGTGTGGAGGAAGCACTTTGGCTAACAACACAGGCTTCAAACCTCTCTGTGGCTGGAAGTGATTCAGTTCTCAGAGTTCAGCATTCTCCTCAGAAACTACAGCACAGAAAATGAAAAAAAAACCTCAAATCCGTGGGTTTTTGGCTTAAGTATTTCTGACTTCAGGTTTTCTTGAAGTGCCCTCAGGCAGAAAGGTTACCCTTTTATTCTATGGTATAAAAAGCATCATATCATTTCCTGGAAACATCTTAAGCCAGTGAGTCACCTCCTTTGTGCAAAATGTAATCACACACATTTGCAAAGTGCCCCTTTCCAAACAGGGCTCCACATTGTGCAACAGCAAATTCAGTTTGCTGAATATAAAATAAAATGTCTTCTACAAAAAAGCAAATTTTCCAAAGCAAAGCTGAAGTGTTATCTCCATTTGTGCTCTTCCTCCTCCACATTCCCATTTGAGGCTGACTTAAGCATCACAGGTCAAACTCTGCTCTCGCATACACCCACCTAGAAATACTCCACTCACCACAGCCTGGCAGGTGCTGGTCTGGAGAAAGCAACAGGATTTGCAGAGAGAAGAATCTTGCTGAATTCTTGTTTTTGCAGGCACTGCTGTGGTGTCACCATATGAGCTTCCCCTGGGTTTGCTCAGGGAGCACCAAGGGAGGAAAGCAATGGAGAGCACAAACACCCTTCCCCATGAGGTGCTTGTCCACCAAGCCCAGAGGTGGAACAGCCCACTTGTTCTGCCTGCGCTGACACTGGAGTATTTTAGGCAGTGAATTTTGTCATCACTTCACACTGCCAAGAACCTGCTTTGGTGAAGCTTTTAGGACATCATGACTTGTGCCTCTTACACGGTCTTTCCCAAGGAGGACCTTTCCCAAAGTCTTTCCTTACAAGGAAGAGGTCTTTCCCTGCTGACCCAACATCCCAGCAGGTAGGAGAGCACTGCTGCATCCCTGCCTGGAGCAAGCAGCCAAGCAGCCTCAGCTCTGCAGAGAATGACCCCCTTGCCAGTGACTGCCACCACAGGAAGGTGACACAAGCTTAGAGGGAGGCTGCTAGGACCCACTGCTGATTATTGGCAAGCATTTTGAGTGATTTCCGGCAGTTCTCTAACTCTGTTAATTAAAGTTCTCCATTTCACGCACTTTTGCACCAGGTAATGTAAAGGCCAGTTCCTGGCAGGGCTCAGCTCATACTGTGATTTCTCTCCAGTGGGGGCATCTGGATGACAGAGTTGCTGCAGCATCACTTTCTATGAATAAATTGGGGGTATATCAGGGCTCCCTCACCCGCAAGCACCCTGGGCTGATCAGCCTGCTGTCTCCTTCCAGCAGTTCCATACATTTCCACCTGCACCCCATAGGATGATGCCAACTGCTTCTAACACAGACCCAAATCTCCACCTCAAAAGGGCTTCTTGTGCTAAGCAGAAGCAATGCTGCATTTGTGACATCCGTCTGAAGGATTTTCAGTATCCTCTGCAGTTGCCATTTGCAGACCAGAAATCTTGCAGCTAGAGTAATTGCACGATGAAGGAGAAAATCACGGACAGATCTCTGATTGCATTACAGCCCCAGTTCTTCACTATGTGCACAGTCCCTCTCACCATAAACATCCATCAATAGGCAACTGTCTCCAAGCCAGTCTGAGTGAAATCAGGGAACAGAAATAATGCCGGTCTCTGCGTGTGACCCCTCTGATCCTGCAGACCTGATTCCTGGGGTTTTCCTCCCAGTTGCAGGCTGGCTCTGGCTGAGCGTGCCCTTTCCATCCCCAGCATTGGTCTCTCTGGAGTGGGGCAAAAACAACTTCAGGGATGCTGGAACGCGTTTTTGCTACACTAAGCTGTATTTTGACATGGAAGCTTGCACCCAGCACGGCAATGTGAATACTAAATTTCCCACACCAAAAAGTAGCTGTTTGATGGAAACTGGAACTGCTGACAACAGTGACAATATAAAGCGATCTTAGTCACTTAAATTACACAGTGGCAGGCTCAGATTCTCACACTGAGAGAAGGAAAAGCGATGTTTTGGAGCACACAATGAAAGCAACACTTTGCTTCTTGAAATGGATTAGTTCTCTTTGAGATTAAGCCAGCATCCAGAACTGCACAACATGTGCTAATGTTATTGGCAAAGTCCAGCTTATAACAACAAAGTGGTCATCAAGTAACACAGAATAACACTGTGACTGCTTTAAACTACTTGCCTAAATGCAACGGTTATAGCTCAGCTCTCAGCAAATGCAGCTTTTTCCTTCTACAATGCCCTTGAATCACTGAGATGGCTTCAGCCGTTATTTATGTTCCCATCCCACGCACACCAGCATGCTCAAGCTGGCACAGATGCTCCAGGAAAACAAAATTCAAAGCATCACTGAGGAGCGAGGCCAGGGGAGGACACCCAGAGTGCCAGGGGCAGCCACACAGCCGGCAAATGGAAAGCACAGCACTACCTTGGCCCTCCCAGCTCGCAGCGCTGATTTTTCAGCCCTGATAGTGCTCATGCGAAGTGCCAGAACATTCTGCATGAAATAAGGTATTAATTCAGAAAGCATATTGGTGTCTACGGGAAACCCTCTCCTCAGAGTATCACTCAAAACCAAAGGGCACTTCTGGAACTTGGGAGGCACAAAATCCAGCACTGTGCCATGCGGTGCTTGTGGGTGCCTGGTGAGGAGCAGCACAGGGGGTCTGCACAGGTCCCCTCCCACCCCCAGCTCCATGGACCCAGGATGCAGGCAGAGCATGTAGGAGCACCTCCATGAGGTCCCTCCTGCAGCCCAGCCATGTGCATTTTTAACACTACCTGTCATAAAATAGCCACTGTTCCCAAAAACAGCATTCAGAGAGTGGCAGACACCTGCCATGGGCTGATCTCATTTCCAGCACCTGCGGTGGGGAGAGCGCAGTGCAGTGACAGCCATGGCTGTGTCACACGGAGGACCTGAGTGTCTCAGTCCTGTCACACCCCCGCAAGACTCGGCTCTCACTTCCCAAAACCAATGGCAGCTCCTCACCCCCTTGCCAGCTGTACACTGCTCCAAGCACAGTCCACACTCATGTCCCACAGGTGCCTCCTGTTTTGGGCAGATTTGTTTTATTTCTGTGCGTTTTTTAGCAATTGCTGTGGCATTCAATAGCAGCCCTGGCTTCTGTTAGCATGAGGCAAAGGGAAACCTCGGGATGCTGCAGAGGGACCTTCTCTGGAATGTGCTACAGCTATCACGTTGCCATGGCAACAGCTCCCACCAGTGCCACTGTCCCCACATAACTGATTGGGAAATGTCACCATGCCGTGTCCAGGGACCAGCTTCCTGTGCACAAACAGTGGCTGTCCTCATTGGTTGTATCCGTCAGTTCTGCAAAACTCCCATCTCCAACAAAAACGCAAAGAGAGCATTAAAAGTATCTTGGGGATTCCTTCACCTACTGAAACGTGCCACTTCAAGAGGTGCCCATCCTGGCAGCAGGGTTAGAGCAAACAAAAAGCAATGACATTCAGCAAAGCTTGGCATTAAATCATGGAACTTCTTGCTATAGGATATTACAATGGCCAGAGCTACAAACAAGCTGATAAAGAGCCCAGGGAATATCATGGAGCACACCACCACCACGCTGCTGCACGCTGGTCTGTGGGCAAAGGTCCCTCCAGGAATCATGTGCACAGATGCAATTCTAGCTGTGAGAGATGAGCTCAGGTTATACCATGGCTTGTTCTACCCCTCCAAGTGAAGTAACGAAGGCTTTGCCCTCCCTGCATCTAAACAGCATCTAAAGAAAGTTCTTTTTCTGCATAGATCAACTGCTTTCAATTGCTCTAAAAGTGATTTATTGTTTTTTAAACCTGCTTTTAAAATGACCATCAGGCTCAGGGAGGTACAGAGGCAATGAAAACCAGTGGGCCCAGCTGTCTTTGGAAGCCTCCCCTGCTTCCAGCTGTAACCCAGGGCTCCTCCTTGCTTCACCTCAGGAGAGTTCAAAGCTCTGATAGGAGGGAAAGGCATCTTCTGATTTCATTGTTGCAAAAACAATTTCCCCACTTCAGGCACAAACACGGTGCTGAAGCCAAAAATACTACTTCTCAACAACTTTCTGAATTACTGAGGTCACCTGGGTCCCTCTCTGGGTCCCACACCTTCTGCCATCCCGCTGGATCACCGGGGATTCCCCATCCCTGGGGCTGGGGCAGGAGTTACAGCTGTGACTAACCACAGCAGTGCCATTTCTCTTCTGTGGGGGCTGAAACGTCTGTCAGTCGCTTGTTCTCCCACTTGTCTTTGCTGTACTATTTTTTTCCTCACCATTCCTTTTCTAGGCTTGTTCATATGTGAGTCTGGTACGTACATATGTCCATGCCCCTCCATCGTGCTATAACGAGCTGTCTCACACTGCGGCTTCCATAGAGCTGCTAAAAGGAGAAGTGTTTTAAAGAAACACTGAAAGCAGACTTGAGAGAGAGGAAGATTTTTGACCGTAACATTTCGGAAAATCCTGTGAGCAAGGAGTGGAAAAAAAATACAGGTACTGATGCTCATAAGGAAACAATGGCAGAGCAGCAACCAGGAGGTGAGAGCAGGCCTATTTCCACGGACTGTTTTCTGCTCACGAGGCAGACTTGGCCACTGGTGTGACAAAAGTCTCCTGGATTTGGTGCTAAAGTTATCTAAAGAAAAAACAGAAGGAAAGAGCCACTTGTGACAGCTCTTAACCACATGTGCCAAAGTGGTGCAGACCAGTGGAAAAGCAGTCTCACTAAAACAATTGGGAGATTAAAAGGGAATTTTTTTCTAATAAAGTTTTATAGTGGTTTCTAAAAAGCAGAAAGCTGTATCGATGCTGCTGGGGATGCTGAGATAATTGTGGGAAGCCTGGCTTGTATCCAGGAAAGCAATGAGCATGGCTGCTGGTCACAACTCGAAGCCATGGCTGCTGCCTTTTTAAAGCCTTTAACCCTTTTAAAAGGATTTTGTAATCTGTCAAGAGTGCAGATGCTGTGAAGTCAGCAGAAAAACAGGCCATCAAGGACACTTGTAATAAAACAGCTGGAGGATGGTAAAATGGAGAGCTGGTCCAGAGTCATTCACACACGTGGAAGAAAGTGTTCCTCTATCTGAGAGCTCACAGAGTGCACTGAGTCCAAACGGACTCCTCAAGTGACCAGACTCCACTGCTCACAGCCATCACTGCCACACTGGGGCCACCAGGCCCACTGCTCCCATGAGGCTTTCTTCTAACACACGCATGCACAGGCAGTGCCTATCAGTTATCT
Source organism: Penelope pileata (assembly GCA_013396635.1). Classification (NCBI taxonomy): domain Eukaryota; kingdom Metazoa; phylum Chordata; class Aves; order Galliformes; family Cracidae; genus Penelope; species Penelope pileata. The sequence continues at coordinate 183,475 of WBMW01001215.1, read as the reverse complement.
CTTCCATGGGAAAGTAACTGAATTTTAAGTGATTGCGTTTGTACACATCCTTATGTATACAGAGCAGAATACAAAGAGACCAAATTAAAACAACAACAAAAGCACATCAGAGAAGGAACTTCTTTTGGCCTATGATGTAACTGAGCCCTGAAGTAAAAGCTACCAATTGGGATATTTAACAGCCTTCCTCCCACATCTGAAATAAATAAATAAGGCAGACAAGCAAGCCTGCCATCCTTCAAAGCCCCCGGGAAACAGGGACAGACGAAAGGAATGGTGCAAATCAATCTACATTACATTACCTCACCAGAAGGACTTGAAGGGACTACAGAACATTTTCATTAATCTTGTATGGGGCTGCTCAGTGTCATCCTAAATTGCATCAAGATGAGATGGAGCCAGCAGCCACCGTCAGCACACAGGCAGGAGGAAAGGAAAAGTGGATTTGGGCCAGATTCCCTCCCATGACCAGGTGGGCGAGGAGGAGACTTAATGCCCAGCTCAGGGGCTTCCAGGTGAACGAGGGTTGTGCTGTGACCAAGCACCTCTGAGCTCAGTGGTGCCCCACCTTGTTGGAGGTCCAGAAGCAATGGGAAAACACCTCACATGTACCCCAAACCCTTTAAACACAGGATTTCCACATTTCCATTTTATCTGAGGGCCATTCCAAAGGAGGCCATGGCCAACGAGAAGATCCCTGCGTCCATGGCAGGCTTTGTTTCATGCCTGTCCTGAAGCGAGCACACTGTCAGCATCAGCACCAGTCTTAGTAAGGAGAAGTTGGTCTGTTTGTGCAGGCAAGGGAGCATTTGGCCTCTTAATCTGCAACAACATGCTGCCAAGCAGACCACAGACCCATGAACGAGTTAACCCCTGGCAAGACAAGCTGTCCCAATTAAAAAATAAACCAATCTGCGCACACAGCCCCCCAGAATGCTTTATCTGTGCCCCCTGGGTTGAATCTTGGCTCCATTTGACACACTTTCACATGTCTGCCTTTCAACACGTCATCTGTCTCTCTGCTTGCAGCTGCCGCAGTGCAAATTGCTCCAGGTTTGTGCCTGAGTCTTACCTCTATTCACATACCCACGGCATTAGCACAGAGACACACTGATGGTAGCTGCATTTGAGCTTTTTCAACCAGAAAATGCCTAGCTGCCCTAATTTGGGTCTGTGGGTAGCCAGTAGCAGGGGGTAGGTACAAAAAAATAAAATAAAATAAAATGGAGCATTATCCCATAAAACAGATCCTGCATGATGCTTTCAGTTCAAATACAGTTTGACTTTAATACTTGCCTTAACCTCCCAGGAGAAAACAAACACGCCGAGACTCTGTGCAGAATACAAATTTGAAGATTTGTTAATTAAGGCTTCGAATGAGCACGCACACACATACACACACACACACACAACCTGCAAGAGTACCCAGTTCTAAATCTTTAACTCTAGTAGTTGTCAGGCTAAAGTTGTAAATCCACATCTGGCATAGAGACACTCCACCTCTGCTCTACATAGGCACTCTTTGAAGAAGATAAGAGGAGTCAGAAACAGGCACAAAAGGAAAGTGGCTCCCAAGAGCTGGCATCGTGTCACATCCCTGGCACAAGGAGAGCAAGCGTTACAGGTTGGTGCTCCCTCCAGAGCTACTGTCACATCCTCACTGCTGGAACACCGGGCAATATCTCATAAGCTACTTCTTCAGTCAATGTTGCCCTCTTTTGTTCCTGGAAAACCTCTAGAAGGGAAGTCTCAGCATCCTTCTGAGTGTGGCTCTTGTTGGCTGTGAGGAGCACATTCTGGAGATACCAGTATAATCAGATGGGCCACTGACACTCTCAGCACATTCATTTCCTCAGGAATACACTGAAGGTACAAACTTACAGCTGCTTGTTATAACTGCAGATTTCCTTTTCTGGGGATTTTTATATCACTAAAGACAAAGCTTGAGGCATAAGCGTGAAATCCTGACACAACACACAGTGAAACCGAATAACGCTGAGTCTGACTTTCCTCATTACTTGAAAGTAACAGAAAAGTACCAGCAGCAAAGTTTTCCACATCATTCCACTGGCTGTATTAGCTAAAGTTTTAATGCCTCCCATTAATCAGCTTTGAAAACCAATAAATAAATATGGAAATTGAACTCTGTGCACTACAAAGTTGGTACTACAAATAATACACAAACAACTCCAAAATTCACGTTCATCCTTCTCGCTGAAATCATTACTGCATCTACCAATGGGAAACTCCTTCCCCTCAGTAACCATGGAAATATTTAAAGGCTGCCAAAGCCCTGCAATTATGGATTTCCCAATAGCTTTCCATGTGATGTGGGAACTCAGCATATCCTGCACAGAAAATGATGGCTTCACGCCACAAAATGCAAAAACGTACTTAAACTATCACAACAGAAAGTGATAGCTGGTCAAAAGAGAAAACAGAATTACTCTAAATCAACAGAAGATTGCCACCAGCTTGTAAGATGTGTCTTATCTGCCTTGTCAGAATCAAACAGAGCCATATAGCTTATCTATCAAAGGTTGCAAAAGAAGGCAATTCCATTCTTGTGAGTGCAAAGTTCTGGCAGTTATGGACATGGACAAGGCTGCAGGCAGTGGAGCCTTTGTGCAGCCCATTCAGCAATGCTGCAGCAAGCTGAAAGGAAAGTCTCCATTGGAATTAGTTCAGCCCAACCAGCCCCCTGAGCTGCACACCTGGGGCAGCAAAGCTCGGTGAGAAGGGCTCATCCCGTGGGTGCTGCGACAGGACCAGGCTGGGGCTGTGGAAAGGTGACACGAGGAGACACCACACACAGGGCAGTGCTACACATGGTGCCAGCGCATCCTGGATGTGCGACATGAAGGGAAGCACAGCCCTCCCTAGACACCCTTTTAGCCACTTCCAAGCTGTTTCACTTCTCCAGCACAGAGCTGAGCTGAACAAGGAATCGCCCCCTCTCCCCACCTCCTTGCTGCAGGTGTTCCCTGCAGCAGAAGCAGACTCCACTAACTCTTGAGATTATTAAAATAGGGCTGAGAAAGCAACCTGAACAAGAAGAGTGCTCAGGGGACCTTCTGCCACCAGCATTGTACAGAGGAGGGGACTTCCTCAGGGCACACAAATTTCTCAGCAATAAAACCTTCAGCAGACCCAGCGGTTGGCTTCAGCGAGCAATGCCAATCTATGTATTATTTATCTTTTACACTTTAGAGCACAGCAGTTAAAAGCACTTCCCTCAATTTTCTTGTTTTCCATCTGCTTGTATCATTATCCTAGGATCACTTTGAGTCTAATTGAACCTGCTTGTGCCAAGTGAAGAGAAAATCCTGGACAAGCTTGGTATAAAAGTTGCCACTCCCTGTTTCTGTAGGAAACTATCATTCTAAGTGCTGGACTGTCCTACCTCCAGGAATATTGCTGGAGGAAAAACACTCATTCGCTGTGCTTCCACACGTGGGTGAAGTCAGTAACTACATACAAGAAACATCAATCCTCTAGCTGTCAGCCCCTTCACTTTCTTACCCCTCTTGCCCCCCCAAAACAAAACTTTCTCAAACATAGCAGTACTAAACAACACAGAACAGGGGTGAACATGTCTTACGCTGCAGTATTTCTTCCCTTTTTACTGCATAGGTTTGTGTGCCTGAGCTTTGCCTTCTACTAACTCTATAAAATAGACTTGAACAAGAACAGCCTCTGAAGATGAAGAGAGTACTTTTGTCAGTGATTGGGCTTTTTTCCCCCATCTTAGAAATGACAGCTACTGCCTTTCGTTTGCTATAAACTTATACAAACGCAAACACCAAATCCTTTTTCTCCAAGAAGATAATTCAGTTGCCTTTTTTTTTTAAGAATCCTTTTCTCTGTTAAAGTACAAAACTATAGGGTCAGTGATTAAGGAACTTTGTTTGTGAGATGACCTTCCTAGCATCTTTACTTTTTCTCTATTTTATTGAATCGTTCAGAAGACCACCTTGGCCAAAATTGGGAATCTGGATATATAGGAAAGCACATTCAAGGCACAGCAGTTCCCCTTTGCTTTCCTGTGTCAGTGCCTGCAGAGATGTGTGCCAACAAGAATCAGCTGGCAAATAGCTCTTCTTGCCCATTGATATGCCCGGATTCATCATGAGCATTCCCTGGGGACAATCATTTTAACAATGAGGGACTCATTTGTTTTCACACAGCAGCAAGTTTCCACAAAGCTTCCTAAGGATTAAAATGATTCCAGAAACCATGTTCCTTTCACTAAGACGTGGGCACCATAAAATACAGAACAGCAGAGTTTAGACACCTGGTTGGGACAGACTTCTTGGACTCAATGATCTCTAGAGGTCCCTTCCAACCCCTACAGTTCTGTCATTCTGTGATTCTTCCACTCTCCAGCAGGCCAGATTTTCCGGGTTATCAGCAAAAACTGATTCAGTACTCTTGTTAGATGTGTTTTCCCATAAAATGCCCTAGAAACCTGAAAATCCCAAGTTTGCAAAAGGAAGAGATGGTATCTGAATGTGTGGTGTCCTATGGCAGTGCTTCCTTGCACATTTGCTTGCGTTCATATACCAAGAAACAAAAAGACTTCTGTGGCTGACAAGGAACAGTGATTATAGAGCTGAAAACATCAGGATTTACAAACACGGAATTAAGGCTTTATTGAATTTGTGGGCATTTCTCAATAGCAAATTAGGTAGGTCTGTGCTGATTACAAATAAAATACAAATTACAAATAAAATAAATGTAGCCAGTGGAAAAACTGAAGGTCATGTTAATACCTCATCAACTGACTTTACCAAAGCTTTTTTTTTTTTTTTTTTTTTTAAACACAAATAGAGACAACAGGCTTTGGCGTCATAAGTACATTCACTTCCTGCACAACACAAAACCACCATGATGCGCACTGACTTTTGTGGGGAGAGATAACCTGGGCATGGATAATTGCACAAATGAACATACCACAATGTGAGTGTAAGCTAATTCTCAAACTGCAATTGATATTTAAGCCTCCAAGCCTACAGACATTTTGGTACGGGTATACATACACTAATATTTCCATTTACTTCATCGGGACAATTTGCAGGCTTTATATTAAGCCTGCTCTGAAGTGTTTGCATGCTTTAGTCACACCAAGTATCATTTCACTGCTAAGATACCCTCGAGTGGCTCATGAATTCAGCAGCCCCTAGATTCCAGTGCTGCTATATCCATCACCAGCCCTGCATGACATCCAGTAATTATAGGCTGCTATCAGACTAGTAACACCCTCAACAAGTAGAATTGAGCTCTTGAGCATCAGTGTGCCAACCAGACAAACACAGAGCTCTTCTATAACGAGAGATTAACCAAAAGAAAGCAGGCCAAATCCTGCTCGCATTCACCCCTCTTGGATGGGCTGTGTGGATGCGGCTGCCAAGGCGATTTGGCAAAGAGCAGTCCTCCAGCAGCACAGCTCCTTCGCACAGCTCCTGTGAATGGAATGCAAATGCATGAGCTGTGCTGGAAGGGCCATGCCCCACAGCTGCAATGCCATTCTCTGTGCTGCTGCTGGCTGTGCAGCCTTGCAGAGAGGTTACACTGTGTCCCAACATACACACAATTCTAAGTCAGATTTCCCATTGTATTTGGCCAACAATATTCACCTTGAAACACCTTCTCTCCCATCAAGGTCACACAGTACAGTTCAGAATGGTCTTACTTTTTTTAAGTAAGGGGTGAAAATATTTTTTCATCTTGAATCAAAACAAGAGAAGGGGTTTTCCTCAAAAAAAAGCCTGAGTGGAGACTAAGCCTGGTGAAATATAGCCCAGAAATAAACAAGCAGAAGATGTCTTGGAAGCCAGTTCCCTGCAGACAAAGTAATGGGCCTCTGTAATTCTTATTCAAGGAAGTGTATCAAAATCTGAAACAACATTTCATTCAAAGTCTCGAACAGGAACACAGCCAGGTTTCACCAATTGCCATGCCAATAAGTTCTCCGCCAGGGTACATTTGTAACTGAGCCTATTCATTTCCCCCTTTTCTTTTATTGACAGGGATTCCAAGACTTAGTGGGAAACTGCCCAGCTACTGAAATGCAGAACGTGGAGATAATAGGTCTAATGCTGCTTCATGTCCATCCAAGGCAGCCCTAGTGATTTCAGGGTAGTCAGGTCCCGTGTGATCTTACTCTCTACTGTTGCAACCATTATTTCCCTGGAAGGACAGAAAACTTGGCCTTGGGAGCTTAAATGAAGGGAAGAAAACCATCATGGAAGCAATCAAAGAATTTTACTGCTCCACAAACAAGGTAAGGAAGACACACAGCAGGCTCTCCACACAAGTTTACATCCAGCAAGATAAGGGCAGGTTCCTCTGTGTTCCATCTGCTGGAGCAGGAACAGTCATAAACTACTGATGGGGAAAAATCTCCATGGCAAAGAGGAAGGAGGAGAACAAGAGGTCATTTTTCCCCAATAAGACCATCCTTAAGACATATGCATAACTCAGCCTGCTGTACTCAATTCTTTAGGCTACGACCCACCTCATTTTTGAGCCAGACTTGCTCCTGTTGGATGTAAGCGTGGGCAGGACTACTTCCCTTTATGTCAGCAAGTCCCTAATGGGCTGGTTCTAGATTCCCAGCCACTCCCTCCAGCCTCCTTTCCTGAGGAAAACAGAAAGCAAAACAATCCAGGGAACAACCAGTAAGTTTTTAAATGATACTTATACAACAAAGCAGCTGTAGATAAAGAGAAACAAAAGGCTCTGTCCTTCCAGCTACACTCAGAACACTAGGAAACCATTGAGGAATCACTACAAGAAGTTGGAGACATACCTTTGGGATCTCTCAGATCCACAGACTCAGATCTCTGCTGCTTCACTTCGTCCTGCACGCCAGCTGCTGGATCCGCCACCTCTGCAGACCTCCTGCTTGTCTACTCCCACCCCTGTAGGTCTTGTCACATGACCTGCAAGCCCCAATTAGGGAAGGTGTTGATGAGTCATCCTGGGCCTGATGTCCATCCTGATCCATCTCCTGCCTGCTTCACAGGTTTCCACTTGTGGCTGCAGTGTACAGATTTCAGGCCATGCACATCTCATGACAAGCTGATTTAGTTACCACACATGGTAGGTGTACACTAGCCACTTGGGTATTTAGCCCTTTTCTTGGGCAAATGTTGCATCTTGAGGCTTTTGCATGCTCTTGTGAGGAGATGGGCAATGCCAGAAGTGGTTCTGAGTCCACGCAAGCTGCAGCAGCAGCATCCTACACTGAAGCCCACGAGAGAGTTCTCCAACCCATCACCAAAAATGAAATCTAATGTCACAGCTGGGTACCCAGACCCCTGAATAGACATTTTGAAACATAAACAGACTTCTGTGTTTAACTTCGGTGAGGTAGGATGTTAAGTACTGCCTCACTTTGTGTTGCTAAAGATTAGCTGTGCTTCTATTTATAGAATTATTTTTATTGTTAAGGGTAACAAAAGATGAAGTGCTAAAAGTCTGAGCAGGATGTATTCAACAAGGGTTGGGATTTATACAGAACACAGAACTGTGTAAAACTAATTGCAGCTGAGTATCAAAGCTTTATTTCTTGTAAATCAGTCAACAGGTATCTCAAAGTATAGCCTGTGAATTTATAAACAATCTTTTTTATTTAGTACTTATTAATCAGATTTATAAATCAGCGGTGCTATTTATGAACTTATTTTATGATAGACAAATCCATTTCTTGACCTAAAATAGCAAATAAACGAATCTTTTTGTGCCTTAGAACAGTCTCTAAAATTGAAGAGCTGGGGTTTACTGGCTGTTTTGTAAGTCTATAGCAATGTACAGCGTAAAGACGAAACTGTAAAGAAATGCAGATGTGAAAAACAAAATTCATGCATGTAAGGAAATGGGAAAGCAATGTTTCTTCTCACTTGGAAATAATTTTACAAATAGGACCCATATTTCTGTAAATAAACAGATGCCTTCTCATTAGCTTCACGTCAACCTATGCTAAAATATACATCAGAGAAGTCTGTCAAAGCAGTCACAGAGGAAAAACAAGAGCAGAGTTTAAAAGCAAAGCCTTCAAAAATTGTTATGCTTTTCAAGTCTGAGCAATAAACAAGACAGAGGAACGACTTGAGAGTTGGCAACAGAATCTCATGACTGAAAAAAAAAATAATTTTTTTTAAGCATAAAGCTTAGATTCAGTCAACTGTCCACAAGTGGCTCGCAAAGAGGGAATCTGCACATAAGATGCTGACTTGCTGTAAAATCATAGCCCTAAAAAAATACCATCAAGAGTCCCAAACGAAATGACAGCCAGAAAACAAGCCCTGCAGACGTGGCTGCTGGACCGCAGAGCACCTGAGACTCCAAACGTGCTCTTTTCTGCCTCTGTTGAGAAGCAAGGGATAAATCTTGCTTCTGAAAGAGCACAGGATCAATACCAAAGAGAAGGTAATTAGAAGATTAAAAAAAAAAAAAGTAATGTACTTAGAAACAGAGAGCAATCTGTCACTCCTGAGCAAGCCCTTGCATTGCTGAGTCACCCACGGGTTTGCACACCAGCAGGTGACATTTCTGAGCTCTGATTCTTGCCTGATGCTGTCTGCACCACTAACACAAAGGTCCCAAGGGTGGTCCCAAGGACTTGACCCATCCACACTGGAGCTAAGGGCACCTTGCTCTCCTACAGAGTCCACGTTCATGCCTTGTAATGCCCACATGTCCCCTGGATAACTCCCATCTCTGCTGCAGTTACCTCGTACCCAGTATCTCCATTTACCCCTCCAGGTATTGGATGTGGGCGTGGGATTTCTGAAGCAAGATTCAACACCGCATTGAAGTTATACTGCAAGGAACTATTCCCTGCTAAGAATGCAAGGGGGTGATATGGGGGATGCTCTGTTCTACTTTCCAGGAAAAAAAGAAGAAAAAGCCACTTAGTGATCTGCCCCCACAGTGCTCCAAGCATTTCTCTCTCAATGGAAATGCGTTTATTCTGGCGAGCTATGGATGCTCCAATTTGATCCAAAAAAGTGACAGAGCATGAAATCTTTTGGACTGATCTGATGCCCTGTGACATGTGTTGAGGCCCTGTTGGAGAGACCAGAGTGCTCTGCACTTCGCAGGACTGAGGAGCATCTGCCCTGGAGTTAAAAACAAAACAAGGTACTGCAACCTCCCTTTGTCAGCCCCAGGCATTCAGAAATCGTGTTACCCTAAAAATTTGCTTCCTATCCCTCTTATAATGATCCCACTATCATTTTGTTTAAATTTGTTTGCAGACCACAACAGAAAACCTTATATTCCGTTTTCTTATTTTTTCAAGCCTCTTCCCTTGGCTTTCATTCTCAGAAGGAGCTCTAAGCAAACAGTGAAACCCTTTAAGTAGCTCGAATTGCCTTTCACAGAAATCCTTGTGTCTCACAGCAACACTAAGCAAACAGGGGTATCCCTGACCAGCACAGCTGCTGCACTGCCTGTGCTAAAGCCCAAGGGCATTTCATAGCTCAAGCGGCAGCTCTGAATTGTTTGCTCTTATTAAGAATGGCATTCTTAAAAAGCACATAGTACTGGCTTATATTTGCTGCTAGTGAAGACAATGGCAGAGCTGCCATCCGCTCCTGTGGACAGAAATAAATGATGTCTGATGACCCAACCTGGATGGTACAGCACGTTTCATCTCTGCGTGAGCGAAGCAGCAAGCGTGCAGTGGATCCCCCCCATAGTTCCTGAGTATTACGTTTTGAAAATTGAAATTTACTCTTCCTTCTCCTGTAAGCTGCCAAACACCTGATCTGGGGTGTCAGGGAGTTTCGAAATAACGTGGCAAATTAGAAAGCTGGAGGCATCACACTTCACAGCCTCTGGCCCAGCCATCCCTTCAGGTGTAGTTTTTCCCTATTGTATCAGGTGTGCTATGTTCATTAAAGTTAAGTTTTGAAGAAAAGTTACCGTCAATATCATTCTCATCAATATTTTCCGTGTTCCCCTTTCATTTTCCTGCTGCTAATATGTGTTTTCCAGCATGTCATTGCAACTCCCATTAAAAAAAAAAACAGAAGCAGAACAAACTGTCCAGGGTAGAGCTCACTCCAAAGCCAAGAGGCTGTTTTTCCAGGCCAACCTATTTCCCTGCCTTGGGTCAGCCCCATAACCCTTGGGCAGCTTTCCCCACGCAGTCCCACCTGCTGTGCCAGGTGCTCAGGGAGGAGAGCCCAGGGCAGAAGGATCGGCTCCAAAACAAGGAGTGAGCCAGCCCAGGCAGATGCACTGTCCCTGCAGGGTGCAGCACAGCTGAATTTGCCCCCCCATCACAGCTGCACGCATGCTGCAGGCTGTCCACATAGCAGCACCTTTGCTGGATTGGACCCAGAGCACTTGGGAGTGCTGGTTTTTCTTTCAGTGCTGGAGACACTGGACATGCACCAAGAAAAGCTGATCATGGGTTTCCTGGAGGTACAGAATATTTATGTCTAGCCCAGGTGGTTCATATTTGTCCAAGGACTGCATTGAAACTGGCAATGATCCAAGGCTTGATGTAAACTGCTCCTGGGAGCACATTTCTTTCTAAAGAATGATAACTTAGGCGGCTTTAACGTCTTTTTGACAAATTGGTCTCTCTTTCGTTGTCACAGGGAGGTAAGAGCGTAACTGAGTTAGTCCAGAGAGGCATTTGCCCAGTGTCCCTGCTGAGGCAGTGGCCAAGTCCAGGTGGCTCACAGGAACGTAGCAGCAATCCTATGGAACAAGGGGCTTCCACAAGGGACTTCATTTATGCCAGAAAGCCTTAATTTTAATATACGAATACCCTCCTCAGAAGAGAAGTTCATTTTTTTTGCTTGCAACTTGCCAAGCCTGAGGCTTTTGCATCACCTCAGCAGTGGCTCCCATGAGCAAAGCACATGCTGCATGAAGAAGCACACTCTGGAAAGCTGAATTTCATTTTCACCAAATCCTCTCCAACCCTATGTCTAGAAATCCCTGCATTTACCCTTTGTGAATCAACAGCCATTTTGGCCACCTGAAACAGGTGCCAATAAGGGAGCAAACCCAGGCGAGGTCACTCTCCAGCAGTTAGCTCCTGCCCAAGCAATCAGGAGGAGGAGCATGGGGCAGAGTCTCAGTGCAAACAACAAGACCTTATGGGCTATTAGAAGTTACTTCAGAAATTGTCTGGCCCTTTGTGCACCATTATAGCTGCTGTTGTGCTGCATTTTTTGCATGTATTTAGGTTAAACACTTTAAAGAACTTACCCAACAGGCACAGACACCCAATATGTTGCTTGTTAACACTGTAAATAAGTGATGTGCTAAATTTACTTGCAGAGAAATAGAAATCTTTGAAAGGGCTGGCACCAGCATGAATCTGGGGCAGGACAACTGTACAACACATCCCCTCCCACGCTGCCCAGGAGAAAGTGGGGTAATAACTTCAACAAAGCTTAACGTATCCCCAGGCTAATGGGAAACTAGTTCTAGATAATGGTCTGAAGGAGCCCTGAGAACACATGAATCATAACATAATGACTGAAGAATGCATGCTAATATTGCCTTAATAAAATCCAAAGCAACAAGGTTGTGAAGGATCAGAAATAATCTTGGAGGTGGGAAACCTTGGGGAATCTCCCTAGCTGAATCCAGGGTAGAAAGATGTCATTGTTTTATGATCCACATCTATGCCTTGAGGAGAGCTCTATCTTCAACACAGTTGGGTAATAAATCCCAGGTATCACCATCATCTTTTCCCCCTCACTAACTGGCAGAAGCAGAAAGCCTTCCCCAGTGGAATGAGTTCCTTCCCATTTGAGCAGCCAATGTTTCTCTTTATGAAAATGTCATGCCTCTACCATTCAGGCAACTTCTGGTAAGGGCTCCCTGTTTGTTCCTTGCTACAATGTGCACGCACACATAGGGCTTTTCCATTTCTGCTGCATCATTTCTAACTAGTGGTTTGAAATAAGTATCTTTTCAGTATTCTATATATTAGCCTTATTTTAAGACCATATTTGCTTTCTTTGATTGCCACTGCTCATATTCCTTCAACTATCACACATTGCTTTCTATGAGCACTAAAAACCACTTTGCAGATTCAAAGCCTAAGAGATCCCCAGGCTGCAGCTTCTCACTGTGTGAGCAGGTGCCCAGCTGTGTGCTGGCTTCTTGCACCCAAAGGCTGAGACTCTGCTTGGGGATGTGCCATTGGACAGGAAGAGCAGGTTTCAGTCCCACAGATGGTCAGGAGGGGATGAATCATCATGCATAAAACCACAAACAGCTCATGCAGAACTCGCAAGGTACAAGAAAAAAAAAATAGAGTTCAAACAAACTGACTGAGTAATATGTGTCAATGAAGTGCAACGGGATCAGTCTGACACAGGAGGGAAGCAAAGCTTGCAGAGTACCGGGGGTGGTCTGACCCAGGAGGGAAAAGAAATGGCCACCCAAAACCATTACTAACACCAATTTCCCAGACCACCACCAAGGGCAGAATTTATTACTGTCAGCAAAAGACAACATAGGAAATAACCAGCTGTTGGAAGCCCCTGGATGTGCAGCATGACAAATGGCCATGGGAATCCAGGAAGGCACAGAAGCAAGGCCAGCTGTGCTTCTTCATTCTCTCTGCTGAATACTTTAAAAATTTAAGCTGATTTGAGAATAAGAACAGAAACCATCAAACTCAGCTTTCCTACCCTGATCCCACCCAGAAGCTTGGGAGCAAGAAGGCTTGAGAAACCTGGTGGCAACTGAAATCCATGAAGCTGCAACAGGAAGGAACCGTTCCCAGGGCTGTGCTTTGGCCATCAGAGGATTGCACAGATCCAAAGCTCCAGCTGATGCTGATGATTCTCCACCAGGTTATTTTCATCAGCCCAGGCAGAATTCAGTAGGGCTTTACAGACCTATAACAATAGGGGAACTTGCAGCTTTTCCGTGATAAACCACTACAATGCACCTAGAAACTTTATTGTAGATGTACAACACATTGGAAGTTATTTCTGGCAAGCGGGCGATTAAAAAATAACAAGTGAACCTGCAGTACTGGTCACTGCCACCAGCACAATTGTATTGGGGCAGCAAGTGCTTTCCTTACATTTGCTGATCATTTCAGAGACTGTGTTGCTGAAATGCTGAAGTGGGTGGATATTGCAGCAGGTAACCACAGCAAGCTCTGGGGCAAAAAGGATGTTTTTATGTAAAAAGGTTCAAGTGTCAGACTGGAGTTACGGGGGCCCCAACTCAACCACTTCTCAAACAAAGCCCTGACTTTCCTGTGAAATAATACCAGCCAAAGAGCAAATTACCAGAGATGCAGCAACTGAAAGTAATATCACAATGCAGGAAACATTAGCAGATGGCTGCATGTAACCAGCATCACACACCTTCCCAGAGGGAAGGAGAGGAAAGAGCTGATCTCCAAATGCTTTGGAGAGAGAAGGGAGGTAGAAAGCAAATAGCAACGATGTTGGACGATCTACCCCTTGTGAGCATTCTGTTGCTCGAGGAAATTCTGTATTGTGCACTGGTTAGATACAATGGGATGTTGCTTGGAATTGAAAGGCAGGAAAGGATTTTTTTGATACATGGACAGTGTAAAGTGTCAGTGATAGTAAGAGCATTATTTGTTGTCAGTTTAAAGTATGCAGCTTCTTTATGTAACTCAATAGATGGCTCCATTACTCATATTTTTACAGCTAGATAAACATTTTAATTCCTGTTTACTGCCAGTAGCATTAACTAACTGCTTTCTGTAATCCTTTTATAAATCTCACTTGTAATACATTATATCTGATATAAATTCTGAGCTTTCCACTGGTGCTGCCAGTGATGTGGATTCCAGCTGCCTGCCGTGTTCTGCAGGCTGGAGCAGTCCCACTGCTGCTCATTTGAAGTCCCCCTCCAGGTGACAGTGTAGCCTGAATCTGCAACAAGGGTTTAACTGTGGCAGAAATATTGCCAAGAACAGGCAGCAAACAGTCTGCAGAGACAGCTCTGACTACACTCGGACTGATCAGACACGCAGCTCTTAGAAAGGGAATTTGACAACTGCAAGTGCATGAAATGGAGCCTAAGTGTTGGCAGTTTCCCAGAGAACTTTTTATAGAAAGCATCAGTGGAATTTGAATTGCTTTAAAAGAAACAGATATATGTATGTATGCATATTATTGAAAAAAGCATCTTTGTGTGTCTTTGAGCATGGGTGCCTACAGTTCCAGTTACGGATGATAGCAATAGAAAACACCTGAGTTTACATTTACAGCATCACAGCCCAGGACTGCGAGGACAAACCTGTGTCCATTACAGAACAGGCAGTTGAAGAGCTGCACAGATTTTTCACAGTGTGCTCAAATCATACTGAACAATGAAGAGCTGCAACTTTGTGCAAGGAGTTAAATCTTCCAGAATTGGTATAATCAGTTCCCTTTGCCCCCAGATTGAGGTGATTGCTCTGTAGCATTCAAGTGAAGACCTACACCATTAAAAAATCAATGGGTTCTTCAACAAGCACAGAGCACCTGAAAGAAGTTGAAACTTCAGAGCCCCAAACAGCATCAGGTCCTCCGGTTGTTCTCAAGGGCAGCAGTTATTCGTAAAAGCCAAAGCCTTCAGCAGATACACACTTGGCCTCCTATACTTAGGAAGTTCTTTGTGCCCCTCTGGGGGGCAAACTCTGCTGATCCCCTCTTAGAATATTATTTTCTGATATCTTTTCTGCCTCCAAGGTCCTGTTTCTGTAGATATCCAAGCCCAAGGAGATCCCAGGTAAAAAATGGAAGTCCTTGGGTTCTTCATAACCTACCCAGAATGTCTCATAACACTCATGTGAGGCTGTCTGCAGCTAATAATTTTTTTGTCTTCAACTCACCATTCTGCAGCGGAAAAGGTCTGCAGAAGTGATCATCTTGGTTCCAAAGTCATTCTATGCTCACAACAGCATCAGTCTCATGATCAAAACCTCTGTATGTCTCACTTGGAAGAAACAATACTCGCAAGCCATAGATGTGGGAAATCCACTGCAGGCTCAAGTCATAAATTCATGGTATCTCAGCTCTCCTGTGGACTGAGAAAGGATGTCACAAGCATCTGCAGCTTTTATCTATACAAAAAGTGCATGAGCTTTTTTTGCAGTTTTTATTTTAGATGCCCGGCTGTTGCTGTTACTGAATACTATTCAAAACACTATTGAAGTGTTTTGAAGCAAAGTGGCTAAGCATACATAACGTGTTGGTTTTCCAGTGTGTTCCCCTAAGTTTTGTACCTTTTAGATGGTTAGAGTCAGATGGATCCAACTGTAGAGTTTCCCCTGTAGGTCAGTAAACACATCTGCGCTGTGCTCCAGCCAGGTGTCTCAGAGGACATTGGTGCTGCTGGAAGTGTCCCTCTGGCATCAGTAGCCTGTGGAATGACAGAGTAAATGCTAAAAAACCTGTAAAATTTACACTGAATTAACAAACCATTGGCAATACCTGTCAGGAACAGAATGCTGATCTTTAAGATAGCTGCCTCTAAAGATGAAATATTTCAGTTCCACAAGAAAAAAGAAAACACGAGAATTTTCTATCACACTGGAATGCTTCTCTTACCACACTGATGGATCAACATAATCGCCTGGTCCAGCATTTTGTACAACACTAAATACAGTGCTGGATCTATTGATCCTTTACACAAACAGCTCTTTGAACCTAAAGCGAGTGCCTCCCTGCCTCTGCTTGCTTCCTGCATTTTAAATCAGAGGGAGGGAAAAACATTTAGATATCAAATTCTGCCAAGGGGACTGCCTCTCTGCATGCCCTTTGTCTGTCTTTACCATGAGAAGCCCTCAGGTGGGGTTTCTTGCATCATTTCATTACTGGTGGTGGCCTGCAGATAATGGAAAGAATTCTTATGAGGTTGCACTCCTGCACCATGACAAAATCCCAGTATTTTAAATGTTTGAGCAGAGACCTATGCTTCCAAGTATAGATTTTTGATGTATTGGGGCCTGGAAGGAAAAGATGAAAGTAAAAGTGACCTCTGAAAGCTTTGATTTTCCAGGTGAAATTTCCATTGCAAATCACAGAAGGGAGAAACGGTTATACTTGAAAATCTGATCTGGAGTTAATTAAAAGCATTTTCAAATAAACACAGTGAGAAATAGGCAGATTTATGCAAACTATTTCTAAATCCTTTGGCCAGAACCCTAGAAGGGTAACCTGCCTGTAACAACACAGCAAGAGAGCAGAGTATTGATTACATTAACAAGGAACAACACGCAGCTGTACAGACTTCACTGTGAATATCTGATAAAGGACTTTCTGTCCAGTCAGATAAAATTCCTGCTTTAATTTTTATCCAGCTCTGAACTTAGAATATCATTCTCACAGGAAAAAAACTAAAAGGATTTCAGACGCACAATTTGATTCACAGAAATAATGAGGAAAAACCAGAACAACACATTAAATCAGTGGGAAAGTTTCCTTTGAAGGATGTGACATCAAATCAAGATTTGAGTCTCCTGTGAACCCCATGGGTTGGAGAGGTCTCAGCCAGAGATGCCTTTCTCTGACAACATGGGTCCAGCAGGGCCAGAAGGGAAGATCCATCCCGACAAAGTGAGAGTGCAGGGCTTCCTGGGGAACTGCTCTGGGAGTCAGCAGCTGTGTTAGATGTTGGATCTGACACTAGGCCTTCCACAAATATATTTTTTCCTCTCTTCATACCTTCTCTGCCATCTCTGGTGCTGCTGCTCCTGCTCAGCCCCGACCCACAAATGCACCTTTGCTCACCTTGACCTGGCAGCACAGATGCAACAGCATCGCCAGAGGCTCAGTTATCATCTACAGCTCTCAGCAACACTGATGGCATTTACATCCTCCCAGGACATCCCTTACAGACAGGATGAGTCACTCGACCTCTGCTGCCATGGTTGCTTCAGAATAACCATGGAGGAATTTAATGTCACAGACCAGAAGAAAATCAAGAAATCTTTGAATGAGTGAAACCCAGGGACAAGGGAGAGGCTGGAGAATGACGCTGCTGGGAAGAAAATCATTAAGCGATTGACTGTCAGCAATATCTGTTCTGCCCCTTGCAGCCCCCCCCGCTCTTTCCCAATAACAACAGCAGAACATCAGCTTCTGGGCATTACTCCATGGGATGAGAAAGCTGTGAAAGACTGTGCATCATGCAAGAAAAATATGTTTTTAACACAGTGTGCTAATCACATCCATCCGCTCTGCTGCTGGTGTTCCAGCGAGGTGCAGGAAGGCTGCCAGGTGCTCAGTGTGGGGGTCCCTTCCTAAACTCTCCAGCACAGAGTCATCCTCAGCCCTTCAAGTGGTGAGAATCTGCCCAGAAACCTATCCAGTGGTGGATTTTAATTGCCTTTATGAGCAGCCCACCCCAGCAGCTCTTCCACACTTGCCCCCAGCAGAGCACCCACCCTTTGGGCAGAGCAAAGGGGGGCTGCCCAAAGCACACAAGACCAGGGAAGCCGTGGCCAACCCTTCCTCAACACTGCTACATAGCCCAGGACCTCCTCTTCAGCTTCTCCCAACACTTTGGTGAGTGAGAGGAAGGAACACCACAACGGTAAAACACTCCTACCATGACAGATCAGGCTGCATGCTCTGCAAGAGCTGCACCAGGTCCCAGAGGCAGCAGGTTCCATAGCCCCTGCAAAAAGTAATAATGAAAATTTGTTCTTCGCAATAACCCAACAGAAAGTGAGGAGAGTTTTCCAATATAAGCAACAGAACCCCTAGGTTAAGGGAGATTAACAGCAAAGAGGTTTATTAAGTGTGAATCATTTCCTACTTATTGTCCACAAACGCATTAGAGTGCGCTTTTCTTTTCTTTTTCGTAAGCCAAATGTGTAATTGGCATTATTAGTTTCCTCCTCCTCCTCCTTTAGTTTTTAATTAGAGCATAGAGGGGGGAAATGCATATTTGATGAGACGAGCCAGATTTTTGTCAGAGCTCAGCCTCCGCAGTCAGCACCGGATCTGGGCCGGGGCCAGAACTCGCTGTGCTCTCTGGGGCTGAGGCTCCAGAGATCCAGCCTTCGCCCCAGCACAACATGGTGCTTGCAGGGCTCTGCCTTGGTTTGATCCCCACACTGGAGCCAGACCCTTCCAAACCACTGGCCTCGTTTGGAAATTGCACTTCTAGAAAAGGATGTCTCCCCATCAGGAAAGTGCTGCCTTAGGTTCAACATCTCTTTCTTTATAACTTCTTATCACTAAGGATGCCTTCATGCGCTGTAAGGAACTATCATCCATCCCCACCTATCCGCCAAATTCAAAGTCACTGCTTGATGTGGAAACAATCACTCACCCCATCGCTGCCCTTCTGTCCCTTCCTCTCCTCCTCCCTGAAGGCTGCATCTCCCCAGCAGATCCCTCACTCCCTGCCCTCCGTGGGTACAACCAGCCTTGCCACATACACCACACATGTCCACTCGAGTCCTTTGCCCCAAGCTGACTCGATCTCCCCAAAGTCCATCATAAAATGACACACACACGCCTTGGACTGGGGCTTTCTCTGTCTATTTTTTCTTCCACACCTAGTCTGGGGGAAAAAAGTTAAGATCAGAGCTGAGGAAGCTGTAGTGACCTTTGAAAACCCATTTAGTTTTCATCATTCAAGAAACACTAAGGGAATGTTTTCTGCAGAATGCACTTAAGTGTAATTATTATTTCTGAAGTAGCAGAGATGTTTCAGGTGGTGTACAGTGTTTGCAAAACACTGTCATGCGTATCTGTGGAAACCACAAGATACGAATGCCACATCACCACGACTCCATCAGTTAGCTCTACTGCATTTTACCAGCATATTTACTCCAGCAATTCAAATGTTTAATTCCAGCTTGGTTTCATCGAAAACAAGCATATATTTCCAAAGCAGGTGTTAAACTGACAGTCACTTCCAACCTGATTTCATGACCGTAGGGTTTTTGAAAGCAGTGCATCTGCAGAGTCAGAGAGGAACATGCTGAGAAGGCCTCTGGACCTCTCTGATGTTTACTGCAACACAGGAAGAGACGAGGCTGGTAGTTCCAGATCGACTGCAGAGATAACCTCTCCAGTCCCATTACATGCTGAAAGTCAGCCAGGAAAGCCTGTGCACATGGAGAGGAGCTCCCATGGCCTCCCCCAGCCTCTCCCCTGCCTGCCCAAGGCGCGGAGCTGTGGTGTTTCATAGCAAGGTGCTCAGCCGTGTTTGTGTTACACTTGACAAACGAATTTGTCTCAGCTGTGGATTCGGTATGCACACAGCCCACTAAGTCACTTCAGGGCCCGTCTCTAATTAAATGTAAGCAAGTATATGGATTAGAGAAACCCAGACCTCTAAGGAAGGAGAGAACTTGTAGCTCCTTCACAAGTTTAAATCACTCCCTATTTCACAGAAGTCCAAACACCTTGTCAATCCTCTTAAATACAAGCTATGGACTCTTCTGCACACTTGCAGGAGGCAGTTTATCTCAAGCACATAATTCATTTCAAATGGTCTTAATTCTATCCCGGGGCAAGCACTGCAGCTGTTCCCACCGACTGATACCTGCATGCACCGTGTCTTGCTGGTAACGGGCTGATGCTCTCTGGAGATGTGCTGCCCATCAGCTGCCATTCAGAGCCCCACTCCACGCTGCATTCTCTGCCTGCCATTACAAGGACCACTGGGATAGCTCAGACTTTCCTGGCAGGAACCAAAAGAATAGGTTTATTCTGGGCCAATGCGAGAGAGCTCACAAAATATCCCATTGAACTGGAGGGAAGAGGTAGCAGAGTGCTCAGGGTAACCAAGAATGCATTAAGTTACCTCAAGTACAAAAACTGCAGATCTTTTCCGTTGATTGGTCCCTTGCTATCTGCAGAATTGACAGCTCCACCCAGGGAGCAGCAGGGACAGCTTTTTTTGGCAGAGTCCAGTAGCCAGTCACGCTACAGAGAGAAAAGTTTGCTGGTGTCCCTACTCCTTATATGCAAGAAGGGAGGGAAAAGGTAGCTGTCACCAAAGACTACACAGCTTTCAGAGTAATGGAGATATAACATTATAAAAAATATATATAATAATTAGAGAAAATGGACATGGCATACACTATTCCCTGAAAAACGGTAACTTGCATCATCTTGCTGTTGAGCTCCATGACAGATAAGCTTCATGTCAGAGCTTTAGAAAAGGCTTGTTTCCTCCAACACAGATGCAAGAAAGAACCAACAGTCAGGATCCCTGCTAATAGGAACATGATCAGTTTGTTGTGCCCTTTGCTTCTAGTTATCACATTACATCAAAGATTATTTTTGAAGTTTCCTGCTTTAAAAAGAAACACGTGCCCAGATCAGAAATCTCTTACCTTCCCAAACAACGGCTAACAGACTTGTGGGAATTTGGCCTGCTTCTCAGCAATGACATTTAGGGATGCACACAGCAAACACCAGGAGAACTTTGGTAAACAGAACTGATTTGTTACACTGAGCCAATGCTGCTGAGCCAGATGAAGGCTACGCTTCAGAAGATGGCATCTTCTACCATCCCCTGAGCATTCATTGTCCCAATCCAATTTAATTCATCCATTTGATTTGTAAATGGAAAAAGCCTGCAGACTTTGTAAATTAGCAACATTTGCCCAGCAAAAGTAAAAGCCCTCACTGTGTTTAATAAAAGGCTTAAAAGTACAAAAACAAAACACAATGTAGCAGGGAGGCTACCAAAAGCAGACATTAGTGATATGCAAGGTGCTTAGAAAGTTAGAAGTCTCTGCAACTTTTGAGAGACAAAAAGTCAGTCATCAAGCCATTAAAGTCTAATGAGTATGAAGGCAACATCAAAAATGCCAGAGCACTTACATGGTCTTGACGCATTATTCTTTGAAGACAGCTTTTGATGATTTTCTAAACAGAATATTTTTTCTGCATAGTATTTGATGTTGACGTGCAATACACAACCGTGACATTAAGAGAACAGTCTCAGAATTAAGAATTCCCCCAATCTGTGACCTGATATTCTGTAGGTGATTAAAAAGCACAAAAGAAATCAGGTAAGTCCACCCCCCACCTCCCATTCTTTGGAGGCAACTTCACACATTCATCTTCTATTCTCCCTTCTCAGGAGGGCATACATTTAAGCGTTGCCCTCCTTATGCTGCTCGTATTTGAGGACGGTCTGCTTCTTACAGTACTAGCCTAAGGTGGGGAGACATTAATTCAACTCCTCGCCTTGGAGATTTCCTGTGGGATCTTAGACATGTCCCAGAGCCTCTCTGCTCTTGAAGGCAGAGCTGAATGGCTCTGAACAGTTATTATTGGATTTGCGAGCATTTGTTTTGTCCAATGTGGGCTGTAGGAGCTCGCCAATGCACCGGCTGGCCATATTCCCTGGGGAAATGCTGCATATGGCACACTCTGATTTGAATTCATCAATGGCAAGAAATAGATTTGTTCCCCAGTCAGAAGATGGTCTTTGCAAGGTAGCTTGTTTTCCTAGGGCCTCCAAATTCCCTTGGAGCATCTGCAGCCCAGCCCCAGAGAGCCAAGTTCTGCCCCAGAGAGCCCAGGAGGAATGCTGTACAAAGCTTCTAGAGGAGCAGGCAGTTACTTGTATGGTTTTCTGCACCACTATGGCCTCTGTGACAACATGCTGGAGGCACAAACAGTGACCTCATTATTTACACAATGACTCAACAGCTGAAGATATTAACCCAGCCCCACGCTATTAGTGCATGAGGTACAATATCTTCACCATACTGAGAAATATGGTGAGGGCAGTGCTGCATTTGTGTCCTTCAGCACCACAGTGATGCTGTAAGACCCAAACCCACAGAAACCTCACTGGAGTAGCTATTTCCAAAGGGCAATTTAAAACAGAGTCTGGAACGTCAGGCCTCATGTAGGGATCTTTTCGTGGAATTCTGCAAAATAAAACCAATGCGCTATTCTGGGGGTGCTAATCCTTGAGGAAAGAGCAGAGTTTTCTGGCATCACACACCGGCTGCATTGCATACTAAGTGAAGGCAAGGAGTAAAGCCCCTGTTGGTTGCTCAGCCTAAGTTAGAGCTCTGTTTTGTATTTAATCATTCTGTTAACAGGCAGAGGCACTAAGCACTGTGCCAGACCTCCTCTAGCAAGGCTTCCCTCTGAACACCACCTCCTCCAGCCCTCCGGCGAGGTCACCCCATGCCTGGAGGCTGTGGCTTGTTGCAGCAAAGCCTCCTTGAGCGCAGCAGGAGCTGATCTGGCACACTGCGAGCGCAGCCACGTGGCTCACAGCTCCTGTGTTGGAGGGAGAGGTGGCTGTGGGGGGTAACACCACAGCCAGCATAGCAGCAATGCCCATAGCTAGTAGAGGATTTTAGCAGAACCACATTTGAAAACACCACCTTCCTTTCTCTAGGCAGTGAGACAATACCATGGTTGCAGGTATTTAAAAAGAATCAAGACAAGTCCAAACACAGCCAGGTCTTCTTGTCATCTTCTGCTTGAATTTCCTTTTGGTCACCTGGAGCTGGTTCAGAAATTGATTAGGTTGAGTTTGGCGGTTTTTGAGATGATAGCAGAAAAGAAACAAATTTCTTTAGAAGCCTACAGCAAAGTCACATTTGTTTCACTTTTAAAGTTTTCATGCACTTTTTTTACAACAAAAATTTTAAAAATTACTTTCCCCTAAAGAAAGTATTGAATATATTTCCCTTTGTATCAATCGCTACCTTGTTATATTGCTGGGATCAAAATCTGG
The DNA here is from genome assembly GCA_013396635.1 of Penelope pileata. Taxonomy (NCBI): domain Eukaryota; kingdom Metazoa; phylum Chordata; class Aves; order Galliformes; family Cracidae; genus Penelope; species Penelope pileata. The sequence continues at coordinate 160,780 of WBMW01001215.1, read as the reverse complement.
TGTTTTGTTATAACTCAGTGATACGTGGAGAAAGGCTCTCTTTCCAGTAAGGGTCCTGCTGCCTGTGCTCAGAGGCACAGCGGTCCCTGCCTGGCCACACACTGTATAGCCACCACCACCAGCGCACAGCAGCTGGTTTTCCAGCCACGAGGACCTCCTGGAGATTTTCCCAGATCATATTATTCTGGCAGGGGGCAATTTAGATAGGAGAAAAAAGTAATAATGACCAGTATATGAGAATAAGCCTACTGTTTACAGACCTGCGTAACCTCCCAGAGCATCGCGTTAAAACCCTGTGATGACACTGCACCACGCTGAAGTGCCGGGGTTCCTCGCAGGAGCTGGCAAATGGTAGCTTGGACTTATTCTGTGTTAAGGAGGATCAAGATGCAGCTTTACTACGCACACAGCCAGCATCTCTTCCCAGTGACACCCCACACGTCATATGGACATCACTCTTGCAGTTCAGCAGAGTCCTCCACCAAAGGCTACTTACAATGCTGAAACCTGAACACTGGGGTAGAAGGCTATAGAGCAGAAAGCAAGGAACAGAATTAAACTGTCCATCTTAACAGGGCTTGGTCCATCGGAGTAACCCTGGCTACCCACAGTTACAGCTGCTTCCCTGCTTCTGCCTGAAGCCCATTTAGGTGAGTTGCATGGAAGCCTTTACCACCCCATGTGGGTGCAGGGCTGATCATATGTGGCATAAAAGAAAGGAGCAGAACTTCAAACACCTGGATTTTAGAACTTAATACTTTGAAAGAGATGAATGAAGCTTTTTTTTTTTTCCATTTCTGTTCTTAAAAAATAAATAAAAACTCCACACATTGCTCTTAGAAGAAGGATTCCTGTACCCTGTATAGACTTCTTACAAAACCCTAACAACATTCACAATAGAAACGTATTTCTCTACCTTTAGCTCCTTAATACCTCGGTTAAGAGGAAAAACCCATGTGAGTAAAACAGTTACATTCATACATCAAATATGATGAAATACAAAGCACGTATGAGATGCCTGTGAAGTATTTATTTTCTTGTAAATACTTTCTCCATTAGGATTCTGGCTTGATCCTTTGTATAATATGCAGTTCTGCCTACAAAGCGCAGCCAGTGAGAAATGGCAAATATAATTTTTCTCTCAGTTAAGAGGATGACAATGATGCCCAATACATCAATGAAATCTCAGTCTGTGTTAGCATCACTGATGGAACAGAAAATTGGATTCCACCATCTAATCCATTGTTAATGATTTTGCTTCATAAATACACTTAGTCTTCATTATAACTTGTTGTTGGAAATAATTTAAGCTTTGGGAAAAAATATCCCTGGAAGAATCAATTATCAGCATGGCATGTCCTAGTATTTTGATTTATTGATTCTTCACAGGTAAGAGACCTTGAATCCAGGTTTGGCTGGAAGATATAGAACAAGTGCCATTGCTTCAGCCCCATGGTAACACACAAGACAGATTTTCATTGGTTTAGATCACATCCACAGGAAGGGCCCAGTACACCGCAATTTCACAGAGAAGGAACTCTTGATTAGCTTCATTAGTTCTGCATGGGGTGAGGTAGGGCTGCACCACCTCACAGCAGTGCGGTATCAGAGTAAATCCCTCATGTCAGGGACCTGTGCCAGCAGGACAGGGGTGACAATGTGATACTACAGCATAGATGTGTCTAGATATAGGATGTTCATCTTCTCTGGTATTCTTTCCTTGAAGATCTGTTCCTGTTCTTCATCTCAAATGTTGTTCAGGCTGTGGAAGCTTGTTACAGCAATAAAGCTCTGCACATGTTCTTCGAGCTACATTTTGGACATATGTTAAACAGGAGGAGGTGAATAGGAGGGTGTCAGCAGTGAGTCAGGACCTTGCCACACTTCCCACCAAACATCACACCGTATTCCTCCCTACTGTCTTAGCAGTCTGTCATCCACTGACAGCCATGAAGCACCAGCTCCTCTGAATCACAGACTCAAGGTCTTTATACAGCCAATATCTCCCCAAAAAGAGTCACCTGGAACATGAGCCTGAGAAGAGCACAAGACCCAAAGCTCCCTATGGGGAAAGAGAGGACGAAAACACTCCACCAATCTATAAATTAAAGAAGCTAACCAAAGATGCAGTTGTTTTGGTGACAAGTAAGTTCAGTACCAGGTGGTAAATGGGACTGCCCTGAAATATGGTTTATAAACAAATACTGTCTAAGTATTTACAGGTTCACTCTGGTCAGAGCAAAGAACGTTGAGAACCTCTGGGATTTTCCCTGGTTCCAGCCAAGAATAAGGCTCTATGCTGGAAGGAAAGAGTTAGTAAAATATAATGTAGCATTTCCAAGCACAAGAAGTTTTGTGTTTCCTACCAAGCCCCACAGGAGAGTTTTAGTATTAAGCACTACTTGGATTTTAGAATGGTTCAAGTAAATACATCACAAATAGCAAAGGAAATGTGTTTCAATAACACAGGTGTCCACATGAATATATGCATGAATCCTGGCACATATTTTTATTTTGCTAAGAATTGAAAAGTTGCCCTCTGGCATTTCTCATTGCTGTTTGCTGTAAATCTCGGATGAGAATGCAAACAGGGAAGGACACAAAATTCATTGGTAATCCTGAAGAAACACTGCATCAACCCAAAAGGCTCAGGTTACTCAAAGCTGCCTGATGTATCCATATGGCAATAATTAAACAGCAGCTGGGCACCCAGTAATTCCGGAGTGCCATTGAAACTGGACATCCCAGGCAGGGAAAACTCATACGAAGAGTTATCGAACCCAAACCACTATATTCACTAAATTTAACCCCCACATGCTCCATGCTCCCTCACCACAACCTCCCTCCCCTGCCTTAGTCTCTCTCCTTGTCCCAGTCATCCTACCCATCACTTCCCTTCTCAGTCACTCTCATCCCAATGGCCTGCGAGCTGCAAGCTTTACAGGACACAGCTCTACAATACGTTCATTTGTGTCTTCCGTGCTGTTTGCTCCCTACATTAAGGGTATTTTGCTGATGGATCTCTACTTTGCTTCTTTAAAAACTCCTTGTATTGTGTTTGCACGTATTATTTTGGGGGGGTTGGACTCGATGATCTCTCGAGATCCCTTCCAACGCCTACAATTCTGTGATTCTGTGATATTAAGAGAACGTGGTTGCAGAGGATAACAAACCATTCTGCCTGCTACCCATCCGCCAGAAAGGCAGTTCTCTTCTGCTCTAGTGGCATTTATTCTTGCTCGGTAATTCATTATTCAGCATAACAGTTGCAGTAACACCAGTGGCCCAAGAGGTACTGCATTTGTTTGAGCAGCAGCCATGACGTTTTCCCTTTTACTGAAACAGAAGCTGGTAGCCTACACTAACTCACAGGGTTTTGCAAACAAGTGATGCTTGTTCTACCTGTGCTCCAGCCCTGCACACTGCTCACTCGGCTGACACTTCCACTGCTCCAACCAGGAATCAAATAGCAGAAAAGATGTTACGCACTTACTCAACAGCACTTTCTACGTCCATCCTGAACTGTCATAGAGCTGCAGTGCAAATGGTGTGAAAGAAGAAAAGGAAATTTGAAATTTTTAAAAACAGATATTGTTTTCACCACAAACCACAGATTTTTTTTGGCCACAAACAGCACTGAGATGCCCAATTCCTTGAGGTATCAGACCACAGCTGAAGATCTCTTAAGATATATAAGTAAAATAGCCTGTACTTTGCTTTCTCATCTGCTTTACAGCTATTAACTCCTCTGGCAGTGATATTTGCTCAGATTAATTTGCAAGCAACAGCGAGCAGACATGCTCTCTCCCTTCATCATCTGGGCAACCACAGCTCCCAGGTCAATGCCTCTCTGCCCTGCAGTGGGGAATTGTGCTATAACGAAGCAAATCTTTCTCTGCAAAGATACAGCCAATGAAGCACTCGGAGATTAACCAGATCATACAAGCTTCTGTTTCTGCTTATCTTATACAAGGCTGCTATTGTTCTACTGGCTCCACAGATGAGATGTTCTCCTCTCAGCACTTCATTCCTCAAGATAGGAAGACAAACACTCGTAGCTGCATATTCCTTGTATCCTTCCAGAAGGGACCCAGGGAATAGGTACAGCACTGGGCAAGTTTTCCTTAGTTATGAGGGTCCCATTACCTCTCTGAGGTGACCCCAGGCTGGATCCATCCACTGAGCTCCTAGCAGCACCTACAGATAGCAGCACAGGCAAGCGAACTCCACTCACTGCTTCTAAGTCAGGAAAAAGAAGCTACTTCAGGCTACGTATATTTTGCTTCCTTTGCTCTGAGCCTCTCTTATCCCATTTTGGCCTAAACAAGCTCATTAAGTTAATCAGTGGCCTCTGCAAACCCATCCCATTTTAATTGAAAGGGATAGGAAGCAGCAACACATGGAGTGTGAGGGGGTGAGAGCTGCAGAGAGATGGCTGTGAGAAGCAAGGGGCTGGAAGAGGATGAGTTAAACATGTCTGAAGTGAAAACCCTGCAAAAACGGGCAAAGCAGAGAGAGCTCCCTAAAGCAGGAGCATCATGAGACAGAACTGCTGTCAGACAGTGCCTTGGCCTGGCAGCAGCAAAAGCATCCTGGCTGATCAGAGAGACAGAAAACTGCTTTTAAAAAAAAAAAAAAAAAAACAAAATTTTTCCCTGTCCAAGAATGGCTCTGCATGAAGCAGTGAGTTTGTGTAGCCACGTCTCCAGCACTCAGCACTGGTACCAACTGCTCCTTTAATCCCAGCATGGGCAGGGGAGCAAGCGAGAAGGTGCCTGTGGGAAGGGAGCATGAGATGATATCAAGCAGCAAAGATCTGCACAAACAATTTAGCACTAGTTCAAACATCTCATTAATTTAATTTATATGGAAAAGCTGTCAGCCTTAATTTTAGTTAAACACTGAACCACAGGTGAACCTTGTGCCTGTGAAAACTGCAAAGAGAAAAGCTCCACGTTTTGTCATCCTCCATGCCATGGCCTTATTAACCCTTGCCAGAAAGGTGATGGAAAGCCAGCACAATAACTTCCTGGGAAGCCCAGGGCTTTTCTAGGCAGTGCCGCATCTGCAAGCTATGTGTTTGCAGCAGAAACACAACAGCAGCTGTGTTTCCATGATGTCATGGATTGTGAACGGGCACCAGAGTGAAGCAGCTGCATCTGAAGGATGAAGGCTGCTCTCCTGTGCTGGCTGGAGGAGCGGCTCTGCTCTGCATGGCATTGCACCTTGGGGCTTTTTCAGTTTCTCCCTCATACCTAAGATCTGTCAGCTTGTAACTGGGGTGCAGGTGAGATAACAGGGACTTTAACACCAACTGCATTGTCCATGCAAGGGACATGCAATGGGATGCCGCACGCTGCTTCCTGCCTGGGCAGGCTGCTGGTGTAGGGTGCTGCTGGTGCAGGGATTCCTGCTGCTGTTCCCACTCTCTGATCCATTTTGCACAAATCAGATGCAACAGATGCAACACAACCCCATTTGCCACCTGCTGTCCCAATGCAAGGTGTCCATGAGCCTGCAATGCAACAGAAATACCTCTCCAAGATTTCAAGGAGGCATCAGATTTTCTCTGGGTTTGTGTACATCTCAACTTTGAAAGCATGGAAAAAAGCCAATGTATTCCTCAAAAGCACCTGTTGTGCTCTGCTGGCTCTGGCCAGAAGCTCCCCTAGCATGAACCAGCCTAACACAGGAGAGAGATGAGCACTAGCAGCAGGGAAGGGCACGGTGCATCCCACCTGCCTGTCCCATGCTCCCCCCTTCCAGGGTCCTGCCAGCTCACACGCAGAGTATTGTATGCAATATCCCCACTATACCGGTGCATAAAATCTCACCATATTTCAGCTATACATGTTTTTCACATCCTCCTTACTCGGTGCTTTGTTTTAAGAGAGCATCCTCCACAGTAATTTCATAGGTTTCTATTCCTGGCTTCAGGAGAGGGAAGGGAGAATCTAATAATATTGATGAATAACCAAGCTAAGTCTGCCTTTTATTTAAAAAACACCTACCAGGAAAAGTAAAAAGGATGTGTCACTGCAGACTGTAACATAGGTGGCAACTAGTAGATCAGGGGCCATGCTGCCAGGCACATTGTCAGCATCAGGGACAGAAAGCGCAGGAGCATATCTTCAAAGAGCACGGACAGTCTAGAAAACATCACAGCAGCTGACACCCTGAAAGGTGAACCCTGTTGAAAAGCACATTTAGGTTTACCTTCCTTTGAACAAACACCCACCCACTTCCTAGTGTTGCCTTAACTTTCTGAGATGCGTTCACTGACATCTATCAGAATAAACAACACCCACGAGATGAGGATTGCAATGACTTTGGGGCTTGTTGACAAGTGTCTTTTCCACATGGTTCATGCTTGCAGCAGAGCCTTCCTGTTGGAACACACAGTCCCAGCCCTGCCCAAACTGCAGAGTGATCAGACAACTTCTATACCCACCCAGGGGAATCAGCATGATCGGTTTGCAGAAAATCACGCCGAAGCAACAGGGGACTTGGTAAAATGACAGGTGGAAGGAAACAGCTACTCAAAGGGATATCATCAGAGTTCAAGTGGAAAGGAGAAAGGAACAATAAGGGAAAAACATTATTAAATTGTAACTGATACCTTTGGGGTAAACATACAGCCTCTTCTTTATTACCTCCAGAAGCAACATCCAACGCTTAAACTTCAGCAGGGATAGAAAGGCAACAAAAGAGGTCAGTGGGGCTTCAACAAAATACAGTGATCAATTTGCAAGTGCAGGGAACTCAGAGATGTGGAGAGCCTCTCCCTGCCCACCCCGAGCCCCACAGCCCTGCTGGAGCTCCCCTGCACGTCATGACAGCACTGCATCTGTTTTGCACCAGCTCCTTCCCTAGAGGTATTATCTCATGTTAATTAATTAAGAGATTGGAGACTCCAAATTTTAAAAATTGATTCTTAGATTTCTGTTAAATAATCCTCTCTGGTGCTAAATGAAGGGAAAATGCCCATCCACAAAGCTCCATAGCTGGGACTTTTGCATTCTGGCATAACCAGGGCTGTGCTGTACGTGTGCTCAGCAGATGGGCATTTACTGCCCTGGGCTGTGGGAGCTCTTTTAGCCCTCGCAGCTGATGCTGCTGGACCAGAAGCACTGCCTTCATGCTGTTGTCTAGCCAGGCAAGAATCACCAGTGCTGCTTTCCACCGCTTTCGCATTTATTTTAAGCTCTTTTCACAAAACACAAGAAATTTCCTGAATTGGGTGGAGAGAAGCTTTTCTAAGTCAGAGGAAATATTGAGGAGGGGATTAAAACAAGATGAGCAGCATAAACAAAGTTGGAAAAAAAGACTGAGAAGAACCCAGGTGTGCTAATAAACCCATGGCTTCCTGAAGAAGAGCTGACAGAGCCATCTACTGCTCACCGGGCTCTGCGGCACCACAGCCACTTCTGTGCTGAGCCAGGTCCGGCACAGCCCACTGTGCTCCTGCTGCCAGCAAAGGGAAATGTGGGAGCATCTTCCTGATGAGAGTAATGTTATTAAGCCTATTACTTTGTAACAACAAGGGAAATAAGAAAAAGATTCTGTGGCATAAAAGAAAGAATAAGAGGCCAATGAATAATACATAAAACAAGAGGCTGATACCTCTTGTAGCTTTTTAAAATAACTCTAGCATGCATATAATATGCCATAAATATCAAAGATGCAGTGCAGCCTGTATGTGACAAGGCACAGACTAGTCAGAACACGCTTTCTGAGATCTGAATCATGGCCACTTAGTTATTCATTTTTATTGGGGGAGGAGAAAGAGAAAAAAATGAATAGCATCTCTCAGCAGAAAGTTATTTCTAGTCTTCTACTTTGCAAAGGGAACTGTCATTTCATTATTTTGGTGGGTGTAATGGCACATGCTGTACCGACCATATGCAATCAGAGAATTAAATGCTGGCTCAGATCTGAAGACATAATGAGATACACACATTTTTTTAATGATAAAAATGATTGAAAATAAAACCCAGTGCAGTGCTAAACACAGATGTCTGCAGCATTATAAAACTTTCTGGAAATGCAGTTTCCAAGTTGCCGTTGTTGTGAGTGCTTAAGACTCTTTTAACTGCAAATTGCCATTTTAACCTTTTATTGTCAAAAATTTTTGTATGAGGCACGTGGCTCACATTCAGCAGGCCAAGTCACTGCCAGTCATGAACTGGTGAGGCAACTCTGGGAAAATGTGCCTGCAATGTTGGAGAATTGTGATACAGGTTATTTTGCTTGGGTTTTGTTTTTTGGTTTTTTTCAGTCTACTGTGAAGAGGGGGATCTGGGACCCTAAGGAGACTGAAGTTCTTTCTAATCAAGGGAGGGCTTACAGATGCAGAGATGCTATCCTCAGGTGCTCCTCACTGTCTGCATGAATCCAAGTTCAATTAGGGAGCCACACCAGACACAGCCCTGGCTTCCATGTAGGAAACCTGCTCCTGGCTGCATTCCCTGGCTGATGAGGGAGGATGCAATGGGAGTCAGCAGGCAGGAGCCATGCTGACAGCTTCCACTGCACCTCTGCCTCCAGCATTCCCACCTGGAAAATGGGCTCAGCTCCAGCGGCCCTACATCACTGGGCAGAAAGCTCTGCAGAAGTGGGAGTGCTAAAAACAGTCTCTACCACTGATTTTAGATAAGCAAATGGATCACTCAGACCATCTTCTAATGGGCACATAGCTTCTTCATTCCCCTCTCTCCCCTTTCAAGTGCTGTCGTACATTGGCTTCTACCAATGTGTCAGCTTCAGCACACTATGTGGGCATTTCTTCCCATAGATCACCACCATGGATCCCACCTTGCACAGCCATCAGGCTTACCCCGTCCTGGGAGCTCACTGATTGCTGAAATGGGAAGAGAGATGTGAGAACCAAGGAGGAAGAGCGAAGCCCAGCAGGCACTTACCCACTTACCACACTCAGCGGTGGGTGGGGGCTTTGTGGCTGCGTCGGCAGCATGAGCTCATAAAACCCAAGGGCAGAACATTCTGTTCTCTCCAGCACCCGTGGCACACACAGGGATTGATCCATTTGTGTACCATGGAGCCCAGCAGCGGCTGCTCCAGCCCAGGCGCACGTCACCGACAGCAGCTGGTACAAAGAGCCTCCTTCCAAATCCACCGCTCTAAGAGCATCTGGAGACCGATGCCAGCTGCAAAGGCTCCCTGTCCACAAGAACATTGCACTTTGCCTGTCGTTTGTCTCTCAAAACTGTATTATCTTTGTTTTGGGGGAAGAAGGGTACAAAAAATGTATATTCTGTCACTTTCATAAGGGCAGAGAGGAGATACAACGGTGCTTATTGTTGACTGCAGAACTCTCATTTTTTACTCATAAAATTTTAGCACTTGAAAGTGATCCCTGGAGGGGTGTTTATTAGAGGAGTCTGAACTCATCTCTGGCTGGAACTGGCTCTGTCTCTCTATCATGAGCCACATGTGGTTTCAAAGTGCAGTCACCAGAACAATGTAATCCATAAGTTTACATTAAATATTTATACGACACTAATTTGCGCTCTTCTTGGTTTAATTGCTCTTTGAAATTCATCAAAATCTATTAGCAAAGTTCATTACTTAACATTGTTGGTATCATTTAGTTTGAATGCTCTGCTAAACAAATAGGTCTGTCTGCACAGGACATCTTATGAGAGCGAAAGGGCAAAATCCTCCCTCTGCTCATGGCTGCCCAATGGAGAACTGGGAACACCATCAGGCTTTAGATTTGTGATCAAATCAGCACACTAATTCCAGACAGGAATACAGTTTCTTCAGAAATTCAATATGTAAAAGAGCAAATGAACTTTCCAAGAAGGAGAAATGTTTGTCTGGCAGACTGAAGTATCTTTTTTTTTTCTAGCAAACTCATGATATTTCAAATGAAATAAAGATTTTTTTTAAACTACAGTACAATTCCCAATTAAATGGAAGGAAAATCTTAGAAGTTTAAACTTGGCAATATGGTCAGAACTGGTGTTTGGGTTTGTTGCTCTGAATTCAAATGAAAAACAGCACAAGAAATTTTGGCAACTCCAAAACATTCTGCAGATTTACGGTTTCAATAAAAACACTGTTGTATAAGACAGAAGGCTTCAATTTTGGTCTAGAGTAATCTCATTGTCTCTAATGGACACAGACATCACTAGGAGCAGAAGGCGGACTGCTGTCTCCCACAGCTGACACATTTACAACCAAGAAATTCATCAGGTGGAGAAACAGGAGCAGACTCTAACACTCCTATTGGAGAAGCTGCAGGAAGGGGAAGAAAAGTGCATCATTATGGATAGAGTCAGTCGGAAACATGGAGACAGAAGTCCCCAGAAACATCTCTGCAGGAGCTGCACAAAACCCCCCAGTGCGTTCTCTTAAGACACTCCTGGGGAATGGAAGTGAATAAAAGCAGCAACCAGTGCCACAGGTGTGCTATGGGGCACTGACTTCCTCCAGTTTTTAATTTCTACACTTCGAAACTCTTGGGTGGACATATTGCATCCTAATGACTTAACCTGTCCAGACATGAAGGGCTTCTGCATACCAGAAACTCTGAAATGACAGCTGTAGGACATCACCGCAGACAAAGTAAATCAGGGAAAAAGAAAAGTGCCCTTTTTGCGGTAACCAGGGCAGTGAGAGGTTACTGAAGAATGAACTTGCTGTATAAATCTGGAACACACAGTCCAAAGCCACAGCAAGACAAGGACCAACTCAGCTACAGCTGCTTTTCAGCAAGTGAGAAGCAGCAGACACAGAACAGTCAGACTGAGCAGCCAGGAAACATTGCTAGGACATTGCTTGAAGAGCCAGGAGCCGGATCTTGGACTAGAAGCTGGCTTGAAAGAGGCTAGGGCTGCCAAGAAGAGAGACAACTTTTCCCCATGCAAGTGTGAAAAAAACAGATTTTTAAGTCTCAGCTGCAAACACACACCCCCTGCCTCTGCTTCTCCAAAGGGGGTCAGCTAGCTATTTGGGAAAGAAAAATTCAAATGGAAGAAAATCCAAAATTTAGAGCTGATTTTCTGGAGAGAAGCTAGTTGAAGCAGGTTCAATATTGCCCCTTGTCTCTCTTGCATACTGTGCCATTGTGCACTGGCAGATCATATAACAGAACAATATGTGACATTACCTTATTACTCTTATTAGTACTAGTTATTAATATTAGTATTATTACTCTAATTAGTATCAGTTTTTGTGGTTTTTTTGCTGATTTTTATCTTGTTCCTCACATCTGATGAGGTTCATTTTTAGGGTTCACAGTACAGAGGACCATCTCAGCCATGCCAGGGTGCTCTCCTCAGAGGTTTCCCTGATGGAGCTCTCAGGAGGTTGAAATAAGCCCCTGTCACTCTGGATTTATGTATTCCTGTAATCACGCACATTTAAAGAGGGAGACTACTAAAGCAAAAAGTTAAAATGCTTGGAAGTTTTTGTGCAAAATCCTATTAGATGTCATTAAAATGCTTATGTATTGAGTGTAAGTTTTCCCTGAGGGCTCTCTTTACAAATAATTACAGCACTGTGTGTGGATCACAGCAGGATCTAGTCCCTTAATTGCTTTCAGACCCTTTTAGCATTACCGTATTTCCAAATTAGCAGCAAAAAAAGAAAAGAATTAACTCAGAATGAAAAGAGAAATACCCAGACGTACAGGCAGTTACTATTTCTGGAGTCTTAAGTTGGAGCAGAGAAAAAAGCAAATTGAGTGTAATACAAGGACCAAGTGCCACCTGGTGGATCAGCAGGCACCGAGCAGGGGATGGCGTGGACACAGATGAGAGTGAGGAGCTGGTCAGACACAGGATGTATTTGTATGCTGTAGGCATAGCTATTGGCATTAAAATAAATCATTGCATTGGTATCAGACATGCACTCCCTTTAGAAGACTACAGACATCACTGCCAAGATTTACAGTCACCCTGTTACTGTGACTCAAACAAGAAGTCCATAAAACTTTAACCACCCAGCTCTTGCATCACAGCCATAAATTCTGACTTTATCTCAGACAACACAGACTGGGCACAGAATGCAAAGCCATGCAGAAATCACTGCTGTACGGCAGGGAGCGTTTGCATGTCTGGGGTTATGCAGGGCCAATATCACAGCCCAGGGCTGCAGGCGTGATCTACAAGTGCAGGCAACTCTCTCCATCTAATAGCCAGTTTTTCCTCCCGCATTACTCCCCCTCAAAAAGCTGTCATTGCACAAGTGGTCCTTCTTTTCTTTCCAGCCCATCATTTTAAAAACCCTGCGACAAAGTGCTCAGTGCAGGGGCAGCACCACATCTCTGGTACCACACAGACACATTCCCTCTCGCTGACAAAGCTGCTGGCTGCTCAGTAATGCCAGGCCAAGAACCCGAGCAATGTGCTAAAGTGACCAGACTACTGTACAGTAAAATTCTCAGGGTTAGGTTAAGAAACATCTGAAATTAGATTTTCCCATTTTTCAAAGTTACCAGCCGTCATNAAAAAAAAAAAAAATCTGCAGATGGCTGAAAAGAGACAAAAGTCACTCAGTTAAAATGCTTCAGTCAAAACCTTTCCTGTACCTCTGTCCTGAAACAAAGCTGGCAAGGCAGAAACTAGCTGTGGAGGGTTTATTCCTCCCACACCTCGTGCTTATTTTCCTGGAGCCGATGCCTCTCCACAGCGGATCCCTGCAAGCTGCCCCCAGAGCCAGCAGCCCCATGGAGTGAGGTGAGTTCTGCAGTGCCCTGCAAGGTTCATTGCACATGAACAATATGGCAGCTGCAAGCAGGTTTATCCAGCCAGGAGGAAAAATAGCACAGTATCAACTTGTTATGAATTGATACCCTTCTCTCATTTACCCATTATTATCCTGTCCTAATTTGTCCTCACTACAGCTTTTGTAGCAGCCAAAGAATGACATAGAATTCTTCAGGCGAATGGTTAAAAAGCAAAATCTACAGAGCAAGGTCTCCAGATGAGGAACAGGAATTTGGGAATAGGTCCTATCCTGGTGCTGTCTGAGCAAGGTCAAGCCACAATTCCCTCATGGCCTGTAGTCTTTAACAGCTCTGTGGCCATTGCCTGAGTGTAGAGAGGTAAGATGCAATCCATTTTTCTGACAGAGCTTTAAACAAGAACCTCTTAAGAGGTATGAGGATAAGGTCTCAGCTGATTTCCAGCCTGTTCCCGAACGCACACTGCGTGAGCCACACACTTAACACATCAGCTCTGTGCTTCTCCCTGCCGGCGGGGCAGGACAGGCTCTGCTGTGCCACAGGTACACCACAGACTAATTCTGCTCGATCTCTCTGTTTCCAAAGCCCTTCCCTCATGAAATGGATGGGAGATGTTCTTAAAACCACAGTTATCTTGAACTTGAAAGATAGAAAAGGAATAAATAATTTAAAACTTGGGGAAAGTGTCCATTTAGATTAATGCAAGGCTGAAAATAGTGCTTCTCTCCAATTCACTGGATGGCTACTATAACATTCAGTCCAGTTTAATGGAGTGATATTCCAGTTACATGAAGTTTCTCATAAAAATATGTACTTATCCATCACCCACTTTCTACTCCATTCATCTGTAATAGAGACAATTACTTTAAAAATATCTGCCTTCAGTAGACTTGCATGCAAGTCACCTCTCTTGGCCAAATTTTGAGACATTGTGATGACAAACACAAAGCCATCAGCTTTGAAAGAGAAAGAAAGTGACCTATCTATTGATACAGATATACCAGACTGGGAAAGGATCCAAGGCGAAACACGGAATGGCTTTCAAACCAGCTCAGTGCGCTCTCCCATTCCTTTCTCCAGAGATGGAGGCTAAGTCAGACCATCCAGGTCTGAGAAGCAAGTCAGCTGTGTGCCTCCAAGCGAATGAGAAGAGAGCTGAAATGCTCCACGAGCATCTGATGGCTCCTGTATGAAGGTGTGGGCAGGCACAGGCACCATTCCAATCCCTCCTCTTCCACAGCCAAGTGCAGCGTCACCAGATTCACTGCCTGTGGCCATCCTTGCAAAACCACATCTGCTCTTCCTGCCTGCTGCCCCACACAGCATTTCAGCTCTGCCTCTCTGAGGGAGTGAGATCCATAAATAACCCTGGTAAAGCCAACAGTAGGTACTGTTTCATCAGCTGGTGACCCATGCACACCTATAAATATGTATCTTTATATATATATATATACCAATATGCAAATATATACGTGTGTGTGTGTGTATCTCAGAGGGTTTTCCTTAAGAGTGTGGTCAAGGTGTTCCCCTCAGAACTTCCACCACTGGAAGAGTGGCCTCCTCTGCTTCCTTCTTGAGTCAGGAGAGGAAGGACACAGGAAAGGATGTGTCTCACTGGCTGATGTTATTTTACTGAGGTAGCACTTTACTTCTGGAAAATAACTGCAGTAAATTAGCACTTTGATGGCTGTGTGCCAGCAGTGCCCGCAGGGCCCCAGCCCCACGCTCCCCTTTCCTGTTCAGTCTGGACGGTCGCTTAATGGGATTTTCAGACACAGCTGCAATTACCCAAACCGAACTGCACCATTTGCTCCATGACTGCAGAAGAGTATTAACATCTGAAACCAGCTGATCACCATGTTGGAGGAGAGCAATTTTCGCAGGTATGGTTAAAAGTCACATTGCAGGAGGAAATGAGACCACAAGGGAAGAAGTCCTCATGTGAGGTTTGCTGGCGGTGTAGTACATATATACTGCTATAGGAAAGTGAGAACAGAGCTCCTTCTGGCCCACGCAGCCCACCCTTAGCAGGAACTTACACCATTTTCAGGCCTCGACTAGTAAGGAAGGAGAAACAGCTCACTGAGTTTCAAACCTTGATCAAGACTGCCACCTACTAACACACTGCTGAAATGACCAAAATTGTGCAGTGTTTCAAGACAGAAAAATGTAACAGAGGTAGGAAGAAACACAGAACTGAACTTGTAAGAGTGTTTGAGATAAAAAAGCTTCTTTTTTTCTTCTTCTGGCTGTGATGGTGTGGCTGCCTCCCAGGGTTCAATTTTCCCTGCCCGAATCAATAGCTCCCCACACATAACTCATGTTCAGCTGCTTATTTAATTAAATTAATTATTTTTTGTTTCTTTCCATTTATGAAATGCCTGTGAGTGGGATCACCATTTTGTAGAAGAAGCAATCCGAAATGGTTTGGCACTTTGGGAGAAGTACCTGCACTCAGCAGCTGTGGCATCGAGGCTTTCCCTCCAGCTGCAGGGAGCCACGTGCTGTTGTTCGTTCCCAGACCGTGAGCGAGAAGGAAACAGAAAGGTTTTACTGCTGTAACAGGCAACTTGGTCCTCCTGCCTCAGACCTCAACAACCACTGAATACATTTGCACAGATTCTCTAGGAAAGCACAGAGGAGTTCCTAGAAGTTTGGAGATATAAATGCTACATCAGCTGCTCCAAAGATGTTGACTTTTCTTGAGTCCAGAAGTGGTGATCAACTTTCTCCAGCATAGGTGAAATATTTGAAGAGCCAGCTAACACCATCACGTTCATCCCAGAAGGCTGCTTGAGTGTGAACAGTACCCAAGGTTCACCACACTAACAAAGAAACAGAAATTAGTGCCCATTTCAAGAATTTGGAGACTTTCCACAGGGATGGATACAGCTTTTCCCCATTTTTGTTGGCCAGAATGGTCAAAGAACAACCAACCCATAAATTAAACAATGCATTAGGCAGCGGGCCCAATCTTCCTGTATTCTTCTTGCTCTCAAAAAGCCAAGCGTTCCTGCTTCCCTTGGCACCAGAAACCAGCTCTGCAGATAGAAAGAAAAATTTCACCAGGTGTTTGTGACTTTTTTTCTGTCTTCTGACAAACTGATGAAAGCTGTTTAAAATTTGTATTTCTATTAAAATCAAAGAAGGGTAAGAGGAAATTCCTAAAGTTTTCTTTTGCTCTGGATATGATTCCCTGCTGATAGGTGCAGTTCCTTACCACATATCCTAACAGCCCCTTAAGGAAGACTCTCTTTCAGTAGAAATTAAGTATATGGCTAGGTATTAACCACTTACATAGTTTTTTGTGCAGACCTTACTGTAAAAACACAATTTGGGACTCAGAAAGGAGTTTTCCCCCAGGAGAAAGCAGTGAAGGGCTCCACAGCCCGAGCTCCCTGACCAGAGAACCACCTTACCTTTCACCATGGTCATCTGGGGAGAAAATCTTTTCTTGTAAATGAAGGATACAGCTTTAGTACTTACTGCTCAGCCTATCTTTTTCTTTTTCCCCCACACTACTGAGCCGTCTAAATTAATAATTACATCTCTCAATGCAACACATACGTCGTATGGTTACGCAAAAGCTGTTATACATTACATACACAGAGAGCAGGAGCCAGGTATCATTAATCTTAAATATTTATATCTTCCTGGAACAACTAGTTGACAGCTGCTAAGCTACTGGCAAACTGTCTGCCTTAAGTATTTTTCCCCTTTCTTTTGGCACCATGCCTCTGGCTTGGTTTCAACTACACTTTGCAGAAACCATTCAGAACAATAACTACTCGCCGGCTCGTAAAGCAAGCAGCACAGTACAGTCCCCCTTCAATCACGCCTGCAGCTCATTAACAATAATGTGACTCACACACATTTGCATGGATGGGGGAAATTAGCTCTGCTGTGGATCAAATGACTTTGCTGCCCTTGCTGCAGCCCCCAGCACTCCAACAGAATGGTGGAAAACTCAGCCTGCAGACGGCTATTTGAACTAACAGCAGGAAATACAAAGGGCTTACACAAAGTTGGGGAGGAAAGTCAGATTCTCTGTGTACTTCTGTACTATCTATATTTCATTCTACCATTAATGGTTTACACTCCAACTTTCCTCTGTTTTCACGAAGTTTATAGAGGGTTCAATGGCAGCATCCACTCTGAACGGCTGCAGCTCTCCTCGTTAAAGTGCCTCTGATTCCTCTCCTCCTGTGCCACCTTCCTCTGCCTTTGGGTACTGCAACGACCACTGCAAAATACCGCAGCAATTTTAAAAAGGGGCGGAGGAGGGCAGCAGGAATAACGTTTTGAGGTCGGGATGTATAAAGCCTGATTCCCATTGCCCAGCACTGCCTGTACGCATTTAGTGAAAGCTTTCACCAAGGGATTGGATGCTCTTCGGGAAGAATTGGTCCCTTCACCTCCACGGAGCTGACTTCATGTTAGGACGGACTCAGGTTCACTGCAAACCTCATCTGTAATGCAAAGTGGGCAGAGGATAAGGTGGTGCCTGGCTTGAGGATACAGCCCTTGTGATATTTTGCAG
Source organism: Penelope pileata (assembly GCA_013396635.1). NCBI lineage: Eukaryota > Metazoa > Chordata > Aves > Galliformes > Cracidae > Penelope > Penelope pileata. The sequence goes on along the minus strand of WBMW01001215.1, from coordinate 143,528 downwards.
CCTGCATCATCTGTCCATGCAACACTACAGGCTTGCACACATTTCCCTAGCCAGGAAAAAAATGATGCATAATTACTGTAGCTGTGAGAGTGAACTCATGGGGAGCCTGTGAGCACGAATGATGAGCAGTTAGATAATAGACTAACGAGCAGGATGCCTACAGCCCATTAAAGAACTAACAAAAGACTTCCATGAGACACCTGTGGTATTGTACAAGGAGGATGTGGAGACCAGGAAATGCCTAAATATAGCATTTAAAGATGTATGGAGTGAACTGAACATGTGGTAGCACTAATAACTGGCTCTCTAGTGTGTGCTTAGCATATGGATAAAGTAATTAACCAATTAAAAAGTGCATGAAAGACGAGGGACAGAAGATGCTAACCAAGAGGAGATGCAGTGACTGCAGNAAAAGGACAAATTGCAGCTGTGAGCAGAGTATGAGCACATTACAAAACCATCAACATGCTTTTAGTCTTAGCACACACAATCCATCCATTGTCATGTGTTGCAGTAACTTAATGCATTGCACCTACAGCTTTTCTCTTCCAGTTTTATCAGTTTGGGAAAAATCTATCTTCAGCCACTAGTGGTCGTTGTTGTCCTGTGCAGCAATAATTCCTGGAGTCGGTGCAGAGAGAGAACACTGCCACGTAATTTCCACAAGCTTATTTTCACCAGGTACAAACTGTAGTCAAAATTTTAAAGTCGAGCACAAAACAGTAGACCTGCTCATTCATCAGGAGATGAGCTGGTGTTACACTTATCTCTTCTTGTAAATTATATTCAGTGTCAAGGAAAACACAGCAGTTTGACAACAATTAGGTATCGCAATGAATTGGAAACACTGCAGCAAGCCAAGCAGATGCTGCTTTGTTTACAGAGTTCGTGTAAACACTGATTTTGATGCAGCTCCTTTTATCCTGAGCACACGTATGTCCCTCAACCTAGTGACAAGCAATTGCAAAATCACAGGAAAATATGATCCTCTGTTTTGAGGAAGTTTTGGGTGTTTGCTGAGAGCTTATACAAAGCAAACGCTCAAACAAAGCAGATGCTGCTTTCCCTCACTTCCCCCAGACAAAGTCTCTGCAGTATATAGAGTTAAAAATTTAGGCCCAGAATGACAAAGGGACACAGGCTTTTAAGTGTTTAGCTTTTAGATATCCAGCTGGTGGAGCAGAATTCACAAATATGAGCAGAGCGTGGAGGGGGTGGCTGCAAAGCATAGTTCAGTGCTGCGCAGAGTTACCCTGGCTACTCTGTGTGAGCTGCTTCAGGCAGTGGAAACAGCACAGCCCCAGCCCTTGTCTAAGTGCCACAAGGAACACCAAAGGTGACCACACCATCATTCCTAAGTTGAACGTTACACATCTCACTGGCAGCACTGGTGAAAAGCTCAGTGTGTATGGACTCTGAGATGCTCTGACCAACAGGTATAGCTTTCGTGGGTCTGAAACACAGCTTTAGGTGGATAAACTCTGTCCTGTGGGATTTTTTTAGGCATCTATGATTTTGGAGGGTATAGATCTTAATTCCTATTTAGGATCTGCATTCATTTATGAAATAAAAATAGAATATAAAGATCTATTCCTGCTCCAAGTTTTATTCCTCCCTTCAGCTGACTCACTCCACACAGCCACATCCAACTGCTTTGTGCCCAGGTGGGACAGAGTCACCTGAAAGAGTCACCAAAGGCACCTCCCACTCTCCAACTGCATTGCCAGATCACAGACACTTAACATCTGTCCTGAGCCTAACACACAGCACTACTTCTAATCCACCTCAGAAGAGAGGCAGCTTTGAAAACTAAATGCAACACTCTGATTTGGGTAAATGCAAGTTCGGCGTTCTGCGGAGGATGCTTTTCTTCTAAGTTCCACATTTATGACAGTGTTATCAGAGCTGTTCCATAAGATTAATCCCAATGGCTAGAGGTAAAATAGCTCTAATTGAGCAACTTTGCTAGAGGAAGGGTTAATAAGAAAAGAAAATAAAAATAAGGGAAAGTATTAAGAATAATTTCTTTTGCATGTTCCATTTTTCTGCATTTTACAGATGATAAATTAAGTCAATGAAGAAACCTCAACATTTGATAAAATGTCATATTGCTATTACTCTCCAATTATAATCACTAATCAGCCCTTAAGGACACCATCCTGTTTACCCTCTTTCTGGGGTTTCAAAATAAAATTTCTGAAACTAATAAGCTGTCACTTAATTTTAAAGCCCCTTCAAAAGTATAAAGATTTTAATTGTACACATATAGCTACATGTGTGCATAAATACATGCACGTATATATTCTCTTACACACACAACTTCCTTTCACATGGGCAGGAGCTTCAGAGCTCACTTCAGATGTCATCGGTAAAGGAAACCCCATCTCTTCTCTGGGAAAGGAAAGCAGGAACTTTCTTTGGGACAAGCACGATGTGCTGCCACCCATTTTAAACATTTAACAGTGCTTTGGCATTTTGCCCATCTCTCTGGTTAAACAACACAGGACACGCATTACCCATGGAAGCACAGTGAGCAGGATGAACTGACCGAGACAACCTGATGGGAAAAGGACTTAAAACAGACTAAAATTACTTTGAAAAATGTGGGGGGAAAAGTTGCTAAAAAAATGACCTAAGATCTGATTCAGATTTTGCAGTGTCATTAGTAGTTTCTCCACTGTCTTTGCTATGCTTTGAATTAAGTCTCAAGCTTATAAATGAGAAATGGAAGAAGAAACTCTGCTTCGGCAGAAAGCCTTATGCATCTTCACCGTGAGCCTCCTGCAGGCCTCTAGAAGCACGTGTTGTCACTGCACAACTGTTGTGACAGCACAGGAGCGACAACATGCACCCAGTTTCCAAACATCTTCCTCATTTCAGTACAGGAAATCATTCTGAGGCGGCTATTTCCTAAAAAAGTTTTTCTCTTCTTCTCCAAACTTTTGTGAAGAAATACGCTCTGTCCTCATCCACACCTCAGTGGCAGCTAAAATCCAACAGGCTCATAGCACTCATGCAGCAGGACACTCTCTAGACACACTCGGTACGTTTAGCTGCAGACTGTCCCAAAGGCTATGCACTCATTAAAAAAATGGGGGAAAAAAACTGTTAAAAAAAATAATTTACTTTAAATCCAGTTCTGCATAATTCCATTTTAGTGCAATCTATATTCAAGCAAGCATTTAAATATTCTATTAAAATGGATCCATCATCAAATAATGTGGAATCCAGGGAAGTAATAGCTAACATTTCAGTGCTAAGCCTCCATCAGAGTCACAACGGTGCCTTGATACCCCCTTCATTTCTTTCCAATTCTGGCACCTGTAACCATGGCAACATACACTGAAACCTTTCAAGCAGAACTGAACTGACAATCACAATAACCGCACAAAATACCTGAGGTGGGGAAAAAAAGAGGAGAGGCACAAGCAGGTAGTTGTTGAAATTAAAAGCTAATGACAAGAAAACAGCTGGAAACAAATGCTGGTTCACATGACCATATTCTCCAGGCAGATGTATTTTTGCAAACCTGGCCTGCTCTGTCTTATTAGCTGTGCAGCTCTCAAAAGAAAGGTAAAATAAATATTGTTTCAACATAGAGTAGAAGTGTGAACTTGAAAAAGTTGTTGCAAATAGAAAGTGACTGCATTTCTGTTGCGTGGAAGCCCAGCAGTGCTCAACATTAGCCCATGGAAAAGTAGGTATTTTTCCAAATGCAAAGTGTCACAAATGTGCCTCAGAGAAACACCATCCAGCAAGAAAGAAAGAGAAGTCACCTTTTAAAGTGATTCTAAAAGAATAATTCCATTAGCCTACATCAAAGGAAAGGTTTGAAATGAGCATGAGTTAATAAACCATATATGTGTAAACTGGGATAACTTCCTAGACATTTAAGGGACCTAATTAGCATTTGAATGCTGTGAAGCAAGAAAGGGAAATTCTATCTTTAAACTGTAACAATCAAAAGTAGAAATGAGATTGACCTGTGTGGGAGAGCCTGGCAGGACACAGCCGCAAGGTTAGCTTAGAAGGTTTATGGGGCTGGAGCTGAAAAAAGACAAAGATCAAGGCCTTCACGAGACCTGCAAGGAAGGCGTGTAGCCTTTATCCGTTAACCCATGAAGATGAATTTAGAGAACAGAATTACAGGAGTAGGAGAGGGACTTACACCAGCATCCCCATCGCAGAACCCCACTCACCTCACGAGGTGTAAGCCATCAAAACCTCAGGAAAACCACCAGGAAAGTCANAAAAAAAAAAAAAAAAGGGGTAAGAAGAATACAAGACAAAAAGCAAACAAGATGCTAAACTAGACAGCCAAGGGAAAGAAGCAGTGCATCTGGGGATTTTTCTGCTAAGAAGCTGTAACCCCAAAGAAACCAACATGAGCTGTTTCACCAAACCCTGCTTCATGACTGCGTAACAGTTGCCTCGGGGCCTTCACAGGCTCTCAAAAGTTGCATATGTATTTAGCCTGATGCAATCCACATGGTACGTTTTTTATCATTAGACATCAGAAGAAAATGGGAGAAATACTGCAGCAGGTATTAGGCAGGATAAATCCCATTCTTGCATGGGATAGAGTGACAGCAAACAGGACACGCAGAACTGGCTGGGGCTGCCAGAAAGGCCCGAACCCTGCAGCTGTGTACACACACCGAGGGGAAGGCAGGGCTCCCAGCATCGGGCACCACAGCCAGTTCTCCTCCCTCTCCAGCAGCTTCATGAGGGAGGAGGACAGAGAGCTGTGGTGGCCCTGACAGGTCACTGCTCCATGCCAGGGTGATGCTGGCAGAGGGTCTGTGTTGTCCTCCTGACCAAGGCATTCCTTTTTCCCCTGCTCTTTTACTGATTCAAATCGCGCTGTGCAACAACCTGGTGCAGGATTCAATGGAAGCAGAGGGAGATTTGGACTTGAAATAGAGAACAGTGAAAATGGAGAAGAGCTGGGATGTGAGTGAGCATTAATGTTCTGAGAAAAGGGTCAGTCTCTTCTTTCTCACTTGCTTCTCAGGGGAAAAATGTAACTGTCAAGCCACAGTGCATGAAAAAGCTGTCATTCACTGTCATGTAGGAAGCACCTTACTCTCCTTCCTCTGGGGAATTTCCTCAGTCACTGGATTGTGTAAGAGAGAATATTTTTCCTCCACAACCGTGTCTCATTGACTCCAATTTTCTTCTTTGTCATTCATAAGACTCTTTTTCCTGACCTTCAAGAATGTTTTGAGCTTTCCAACCAATTTCTCTAATGCCTCCAGGTTAATACGGGTTCAGTGGTAGCAGAGTTTAACAGCAGGTTTGCAAAATAGGAGGCATGGGAGCAACGGGAAGGGATGAGGAAAAACAGACAAGTGCAAACCACAGGGCAAAGCCTGCCCCATCCCAGCAGCCTGCCCAGATGTGTTTTACTCCGGCTGAAGCTCACAATGGGCCGCTGAGCTCCATCTGCATGCAGCTCTGTCCCTACACTGCACATCTGTACCCCACACCCCGCGTCTCTGCTACCCAGAGCAGCCACATTTCAGCTTGCAGACTTGACCCTCACCTGTTCCATGAAGCCTGAACTCACAGATGCTGAGGCCAAAGGACTGTCACAGCTCTGTAACAGCATTTTCTTAAGCATCCTACCTTGAGGTAAGGGCTTTACATGATGGAAAAGGTACCATGCCCCTTGGGAAGCTATTTTAATGGTTAATTAATTTCACATTAAAAATGCTCTGCCTGCTTTCTAATTTTGGCTGACTTCGACAATGTCTAGTTACACGATCTTTTAACAGACATACAGTAGCATGTTTCCTGTCTTTGCTGGGGTGCTAACAGACCAAAAAGAGTCAGCTACTCATTTTTTCAAAGAATCTAACTAATATCCCACTAAAGGAGACCTTTTTACTTGAAAATCTCATTAGACCTGTTTTATGGGATGATTGATAGCCATTTCTTTTTAGATTGCTAGGAACTACAGCAGTGAAAGCATTTGCATCCAGCATTCCCATACTTCTGCATTCACTTTCACCTAAAAGCAAAAGTGTGAAAATCTTAATTGACTCCAAATTTAAAGCTTTTATTTCACTTTCTTCTCTTCAAGCTAATTTATTATCTTTTGGGGTGAAATTGCAGGTTTGACTGCTACAATGAAAATGTTATTATCCTGGACTTCAGCCATTCTGACCTGGAATTTGCTAATAACCCTTTTTTAATTTTTTTTTAAACTATCAGTGTTATTTTACATTCCTAGCCATCCCAAAATGAGACGGAAGCTTTACATAGCAAGAAGGGTACTCAGCAACTTGAAATGCTTTGGAGTCATAAAAGCAGAAAGTTTTATCTTACTTGACTTCTTAGAAAGCAATAAATAACTAAAATTGCAATACAAGAAGTCCCTCAGAGTTGGGGAAAAAAAATGAAACTTGTTCATTGCCACTATTTCAGGTTTGTTTGTTTTTTCCTAATTTTTTCCCAGGTTGGTTGAATTATTTGAAATCTATTCACTCTTCAGACTGCACTGATCCTTGGTGTCAAGAGAAAAGAACAGTCCAAAGTGTTTCAGACCTACCCAGAGAAAAGTCCAGGTATCAGATACAGCCCATATTAAAATAAGAGTGTAACTGGTTACAGTTTGCCATCTGCAGGTGCTTACAGGTTAGAATGGGAAAATAACAACAGTTACTTCATAAAATCATGAATTCCAAGAGAAACAATTTAGATGTTCTGACATGAGAACCTGCTTTGTTTGCTACTTGCTCCCTGGAGCTGTTTCTGACTTCCCAGCCTGGAGAGCAACAGCATTCAGCCCCACAGCCCTGTGGGCCCCAAACCACATCCAGAGATGCCGACTCTACAGCTGAAGGGCCCTGTAAGGGAGTGGAAGAGCACAGGGTTAACTCTCCAGCTGTGCTCCCCAGCTGCAGGCTGTCCCCAAGAGAACAGAAAGCCTTAGCAGCACTCTACACAGAAAATCTCATCCGAAAGTGTTGCCATCAATAAAATGGTTAGGATTGTCTTACTTGGACCATTGTGCACTCCTTCATACAACTACAGCAGCAACACAGGTTGCTCCCATGTATGCACTTTTGCTCAGCATTATATGTGGATGCCTCCCACCCCAAAACACATGCACACCACAAATCAGGACACGGCAACGGAAGGGCACTATGATAGTGTTACTTCATGTCTTTGTCACCCTGGAAATCTTTCATTCTAGGATAAATCAGAGGAAAGCAAGTATGACTGTCACCTGGCCTGTTCCTGCTGTAGGACTGATGTAAAGGGCAGGATTAGGGCTTTGCAACTGTCCAGCTGCTACCTATCTACCAGTGGAAAATATATATATATATATTTAATTTTAATATTTTGAACTCATGTTTTATGATTTCAGAATTAGGGCTGAATCCTATTAGGGAGACAAAAGGCTCCTTGTAGTTCATACAAGTCTAATAGTGTGAGAGATAGGGAGACTATTATATTTGGCACAATATTTAGAGAAATTAATCCTCGAGCGCTAAAGATTTGAGGGATTAACAGATTGAGTGACAGCTGAGCTCATCCAGCCTACATCCCTGGATTCCGCAACAAAACCGTTTGCCTTCAAGTTGAGCATGTTCCTCACTTCTGCCTGAGTCAGCACAATCCCTGCCTTTATTGATCTCAGGTCCCCAGGGGAGATCAACAACGTAATAAATCCTCATTTCATGGTGGTTTGCAAAACTGCCATATTATGTTCATTTCCAAGTTTTCATATATCCTTTCCTCCCTCTGTAAAAAAGATCCATCCCATACATAAAGGGTATTACAACATTCAAAATTTGATTATAAGTCATTGAAACTGCCCATTTTCAATGAGAAATGTTGTGTTGGCATCACACAGGCAAGCATGTCCACAAAGTACCATCCAGCCCCTCCCAAGAGTTGCCTGAAGACCACCTAACTAGCACAAGACCCTAACTACTGCGTTATTCTTTCCTTGCACTAATTTCACACAGCAGAAGTACAACTGTTCTCCAGGACTGAAGTGGGGTGGAGAGCAGAGAGGACACCTGGTGCCACCTCCAGTTACTGCAGGTGGGCTAGGAAATGGAAGCAGCAGCCCCAGTACTGAAAAGAGGCACTGCCATGGCTGTGGCATCACCAGCAGACACTCCCCAGCTGAGCAGACAAGACCTGGTAGGGGAGGAGAGGAGATCTCCTGGTTGCCATGGCAGTGGCAGCATGGGGCCACGGCAAGAGAACAAGAAATATTCACAGCAAGCTTATTTCTGTAAGCTTTGTAAAAAAAAATCTGTGAAAATAGCTCAAATAAATTTACAATGAATATTTCCACTGTCTCAGGACTTTGGAGTCAAAGAAACACGTGAGTACCAGCACATGAGATGAGGTGCAATTTTGCTCTGAGCTGCGCAACGTTGTAGAAACCAGTGAGGTTACACGGTTGCATCCTGAAGGATCTCACAAATCACAGAGGTAAAGCACTGCCTGCCTTTATAGGGCTTGAGGTAACACAAAAGGAGGGGAGTTCCTCCAAGAAACAGTCACCCAGGTGGCTGGCAGAAACCACTCAGTGTTGTGCAAAATGGAGCTGCTTACTGCCCTCCACACAGCTTCTTGCAGTCAGGGTGCCCACGGCAGGACGTTTTGCCAAGCAGTCCGTCCAGAAAAACCTCCAGGACTGGAGATTCTGTTGTGGGCAGAGAAACTACCTGAAACTGCAGATGACTGTCACGACTAGTCAGCCACTCCAAGCCACTTTCTTATACTGCATCCATAGGACTCACAGCTCTTACTTGTGGATCAAATTAGGATCATTATGAATAGGCTACAAATTTCCATGTCTTCAGGGTGAGGATACACCTGAGAACTGTCCTCTCACCAGGCAACATGAACACTACAGCACAGTGGGGAGATGGGCAGGAGAGCACCCAGCCTTGGTTGCTTTTGCTTAATGATCTTCGCATCTTTGGGGTGTCTCTGCACTAACAACCTGCTATAGTGTGATGTGTGGGACTAAATGAAGAGCATGAATGTGCCTTCAGCCTTTGCCAACACATAAAATCTTCTCTCCATTCCTTAAAATTGTCCTTTAGCCTCAATTAAAATCCTCTTAGCTCACAAGCTTGTTGTTCAAAAGCTGAGATTCCCTCTCTGGATTTCCTCCTGCTTTAGTTCACATCACATCTAAAGGTGGGGTGATCCTTTCGTGAACAGAACCATTTCTTTTGCTCATATTCCCGGCATGGTTAAGGCCTTATCAAATCTCTTCTCTACTGCAATATTTCTTTTTAAGGTAGCTTACTAACCCTTACCTGTTTTTCACTTTGACCTGCAAATAGCAAAATACCATCAACTGGAAAAGATAATTACTCACTTGTGAAAGTAAGTGTTATTTTTTTTATTCTGTGGTATGGGCAATACAAATGTCACTCCAAGTCAGGTTGTATTAAGTAGTTTCATGTCACATGACGCAGTGTGAATTGACACATGCTGTGCTGTTGTATGAGATCTAGGGTTGCTTGTTTGAAGAGATCTTTTTCTTTTCTATTTAGGAAAAGATATTAGGCACCATAGATATTACACGATCCATCCATTAGCTAAAAAATACATCCAGATAAAGATACAATTTCTCATATTCAGACCAAATGAAAACCTGAAAATGATTGCTTACATATCTATGGATAGCCAGCTTATTCTTTACACTTTATTAAAAAGAATAAAAAGGGAATAAACTACATATCTAAGTAAATACAATCAATATAGAAAAATAAAACTGAAACCTCTATGCTGATTCCAAAATTCTAATAAGTCAGGGACATAGTAACTTCTGCTGCATATTAGTAATTGGTAGCATGCTCTAAAAAGCCTCCTATCAGTTTCTGTGCTGTTTCATTTTTCAAAAATTTGTGGAAAAGTCAGAGTTACAAACAATAGTTCTCACTCCACTAATCCCCACCCCAGACCAGTATTGCCAGATACCCTGTATGACCAGTCTCTACCTCTTTCAAGTTTTAGAAAAGGTTGGGATGGAAGGTCTTATAATGACTAAATAGTTAATTCCTTATGTAACTCCCACCTGAGAGCATTTACAAGAAGTAACTGAAATCAGAATACCTCTACTGATGTTACCCTTGTCTGTCAAGTCACATCTACCAACTCTATTAAAATCCTAATCAAAGCTCATTAAGTTCATGCATACAAACCTTAACAACATTTCTTTGCTTGGTTCATTTAGATTTTCCATGCTTTGCTTTCTGTGGGTCTAGAAAGCCCCAGTGCAGCTCTCTAGCAAAGGAACAGGAAGAGTGCTACTCACAGCTGAAGAGGAACAAAGAGCTTGTCCTGGTCTAAGTCGGGTTGCTTTGGTGTGTAAATCAGCATCCTCTCCCTGTTTCCAGGACTAAATGGCAGCCAGGATTGGTCACTAAATCCACCCCTGAATGATTACCTTCTGCAGCACCTGCATCAGATGCTGTGAGCCTTCCAGAAGCCTTCTTCTCAAAGTGGTCCTCTCCTTCACTTCCATCATGCTCCCCACCACACCAACAAGCCACATTTCTTTACTCTCGCCGACCTCCAAACACACAGTCCTAGCTACAGATTTATTATTGCCTTTAATTTCATCCTCAGGCCCTGTCTTACGTTCCATCTCAGATCTCCCCTTTGCTCTCCCTAATATTTTGGAAGAAATGACTGCCTTCATCTGCTCTTCCTGGTCAGTTCAACAAAGAGAAAATAGTAAAAAGTAAAATCCAAAGTAAAAAAGTAAAATCCAGCTGAAACATCCCTCTTTCAGCTAGTATTGAATCAAAGTCATGGATTTTAATATTAAATTCCACAACACATTCACTTGAAATCAAGCCCAAGCTCACTATCAATATTCAGTGACTCCCCAGTGAACCAGTGCTTACAATTTGTAATGAACCCCCAAAGCAAAGGAGCCTCACAAAGCTTTATGATTTGATCATGAAAGTTTTGCAGCACTCCAAGGTTTGAAACATTTCTGCTGAAAATGAAATTAAAAAAATACATATATTTAACACGCTGTACTTGAAGGGCCTGTATTCCAGGTAGTGAGGACAGAACAGCATCATGAGCCTCCAACAGGCCTTGACCCAAAGGAGGACACAGCTCCCCTGGCACAGAACTGAGGCAAACAGCTGTGGGCCCTCCCTATCTCTCATTCTGACACAGGAGTCCTGGCAGGAGAGAGACTCATTGGGGACACGGAGCAGAAATCATGGGGTCTGAAGCCATATCTCCGTGGTTGGCACAGATGCTAAATGCTGATTCAGCCCCAGCCCCACCAAAATCAGCAGCAACATGCACATGATCTCAATGGCATGTACAGGTCCTAAAGCTATGTGTACACCCTGATCCTACCAAAACTTCCATGAACCTCAACTAGAGACTTAGATCCTTTTTAAAATAAAAAGCAGCACTGTGCAAACCCTCTGCACTGTGCCCCACTTGCTGGTTTGTCACAAAGAAGAGCCTTGGGTTGACGAGACGTGGCAGGCCAAGCCAACAACTTCATGTCAAACCCACAGCCTTCAAAGCTCAGATTTGGAAAATCTGGCCTCACAAATAAAAAACTTTTCAAGAGTCATTTTGCGTGATTCCCTGTGCAGTTTGTGCATGTGCAAAGCAACACAACTCCCTGCGTTTACTCAGCAACACCAGAATCACATATGCTTAACAATGACTGTGGTTGGGATGTTGCATTTGCAAGCAAAACACACTCTTACTTTCTCAATATTGGCTCCTTTATCGCAGGCTCTTATAGCTGACAACACAGCAGAGAACTTCATAAAGAAAGTCTCATGATAGCTGTTATTTATTATGCAAATACTGTCTGCCATGGCAACATTGCATCCAGTAGTTTGCTTTATTTGCTCTGGTACATGCATATTCAAATTAAGGCTGCGTACACTGTGCCTACACATTACAAAGACTTTGTTTTCCTTGACACTTACAGGAGAACAAACTGCAATTAATACAGCCTGTTTAAGCAGACAGCACCCAATTAGTTATCATCCATTTTCAGATTGGGACTCTAGACAAAAAAACATGGAGCTGGCTTCTTATTCAAAAGCAAAATACTTCCAAACTACAGGTTTTCAAAGACACATTTAACTCACAATGGCCAGGATACTCGCTTGGCCTTTAATGTGAAATGGAGTGTTAATTTTTCTCTGTCACCTCTTAATTGCTTCCTTATTATACTGTTCAAGCAGTTAATTGCTAGACTGAGTGAAAGAGTGTTTTCAAGGGAAAGGAAATGCCACAGCATGAAAGAAAAAAAAATAGAAGCAGCGCACTAGTGTAATTGGGCCTGATATAACATTAGTTGTGGTATTGCCTTTAATGGTAACTACAAAAATTAATAGGAAAAGCCGAAGTGTTTTCTATTGCAAAACAAGCCAGGAGCCATGTCAGGAGGTTTGGCACGCAGCTGCCGTGCACTTAGTGGGATCGCGCTCCACGTGAGCCGATCTATTTTGTGCGTGTGCACAGAGTGCTTCTCAGCCTCATCTCTCTCCATCAGCTACCTTACTTGTTTGTACTGCATGAGCTGCTCCGCAGACTCATCCTTCTCATCCTGCTCATGGTTAGCGATGTAGCTGACAGGAGCATCCCAGTGACTCCAAGGAGGAACCATGAGGATGGGGAGCGCCGTGCAGATGCAGCCTCCAGCTCCAGGCTGCTGTCTGTGACCGTTCTGCTGGGTTCTCCAGCGCAACACGGCACAGCAGATTGGAAGAAACAGCTATCAAACGTTTTCTGCCGTCACTGCACTGGCTTTAAATGAAAGGAATTGGAACGCCAGATGAAGGCTGTGAGCATACCTGCCAGCTGATGGCTGTTGGGTTCCCCTTTCTTGCCTTAGCCCAGCACCACGGATACTCCTCCTCAGAAATAAAGGCCAGATCTTTTACAAAAGAGATGTGAGTCAACAGGGAAAGACTTGACTGACGTCATGGAGGGAAAATGGATACACCAGATGTAAAGGCAAGAATTACAGGCATTTATTTAAACAACAACATGTGATTGCAGACTCTAATGAGGATCTTTGTGTGACAGTGCTAGAATTCATGATTAGTATTATTTCCTGCATCCTCTAATTTTTATTAGAGAATAGTAATTATTAATGGAGGGAAGAAGCAGGAAAAAAAGCAGACACCAATGATACTGCTGCATGGTAGATTTAAATATGCACATTAATTCATAAGAAAAGTGAGTTAAATACGAATTTTGAATTAATTTCCTAAATGTAGCTTCCCAGTGGACAATAGAAAGGAGATGATCCAGTTACTAACTTGTGCTTATTAGCATTCAAACATGCTGATTAACTCATTAGTAAGACTACATTTGAAGCACTCCCTTTTCTTTCCTTCTCTAAGCTGTTGGTCTTCCATTTATTTGTTTATTTGTCAAGAGGAAGAAAGCACTTTTATTTAGGACTGAGAAGAGTGAGTCTACCCCAGCTGACGAATAATAAGCTTTATCCAACATTAAAAATATCCCCTTTCATTTCACAGGAGTTTTTGAAGTACTATCATCTGCTGAACTAGGTGGGTGAAAATAAGCATGTGCCTGATAAGGTTGTAATTTCATCAGAAGAAAATTATGGGCAGCAAATATCAAAGCAGAAGTGAGCCTTCCACCAGACAGATCTCAGAATCGTGCAGAGCACCCCAAATCCACCTTCCCACTGTCAATCTGAGACATCAGGTGGTGAAGCTCTTCCTATGTCCTGCCAAGGGATCAGGCTGCTTCCAGTTCATGTGGCACATTGCTGCTGCCTGTTTGCACACAGTGCAGGCATTAGTCAACCAAATTCTCAGCCACAAAAAATCCCACTGAATGCACAGAATGCGTGATTTACAATCTCCGAGCTGAGAGAGATTTTTAGCACAAAGCAAGCAGAAGAAGCGAGCTGCATGTATCTTCATCACCTGCAACTACCATACCTAGTAACAAGGCAAACATCACTCAACTCACAAAGTTGGGAGAACTGGCCTATCTGCCTTGCTTAATAAGTCCGTTTTCATCTCACTGGTACAACCAAGGTATCACTTTTTGTCAATGGAAAAAATGAAACAAGGCACAGTCCTATTTTACAGGACTTAATTCACACCAAGCTTCTAGTACCACACTGAAAAAGGTGAGGAGACCCAGCAGAACTCCAAGGCACAGATAGCAACAGCTGGCATGCAAGGAAACAGCTGCTGAGGGAAAATCACTGGATTAAACCTTCTGAGACTGTCAGCGAGACAGCACTCTCTCTGCTGGGAGAATCGACAGCAAAAACCTCAGCTTTCCACAAGTAACCAGCAACAGAGAAAGGACCTGTTCTGTCCTTGTGAGGCAGATGTCCTTCTGTGATAGGAGCAGCTTACAGCTCTTGTAAAGGTGAAACATTTCACAGCAATCACAGCACCAACTTCCATTCCTGATCGTGCAGAGCCAAGATATTCTCAAATGATCCATCAGGGAAAAGTTCCAAAATACTGTAGGCCCTTCTAGTGATTATTTCATTGCTTATTTAGAACTTTATTGAACTATTAGAGTAATGCAGCATCACACAGTAATGCATTGCAAGTACTCCAAGATTTTCTCTTCTTTCCATACAGTGAATGCTATGTCTTGGCCATTTCCCAGCATCTTCATTGTCCACATGTTTATATGGCCTTCACTTCTACCTGGCCTATATGTCTCATAAGCTATAATTTGTTTTCTTCTGTCCCAACAATTCTGTCTTGTGGAATATTTAATAGATAAGATGCTGAGGAATAGGATAAATTAAATACTCTATCACACACAACAAAGACCATCTTTGTCCTCTGGCCTAGCCTGTAATCTAACATCATTCAAACACAGGAAATAATTGTTAAGAAGAGTTGAAGCAAATCAGGATCTCTCTCTCTTCCACTGGTGTAATTAACAAGTCTTTATAATTCAGTTTAAACATGCCTAAAGATCTCATTTTGCGTAATTTCTGAAACTTCTGAAACCTTTAAATGAAAAGGTTCCATCTCCAAATAATACCTAAGTATATGTATGCATTACTGCTTATGCAGTATCTTGCTGTTATCATAGTATAGTAACAACCTCCTTATGCATTTGTGCAATTTAACAGGATGTAAATATGTCCTGTGAATAGGATTTAATTAAATTGAACCACTTGATGTCTTATTTTCATAGAAATCCATTTCATTAAACTGTCTGCTTCCATTCTTATATATTAAGTTCTTTACCTAAATCTTTCTCCTTTTTCTCTTTAACTTCCAATTTGCCTTTGTCTAAGGATACTGACAATGTCCTATATAGCCTTGAAATCAATTTAGTGAGACAGTCTCTTTGTACAACAATTTTTCAATCTGTGACATTTGCATTTCTATACCTTTTTTTAATTCACAAAGAATAGCATGTCTTATTCGAAGAAAACGGGAAAACTGAGCTCCAGGAATATTAAAATCTTCTACAAATTGGTCAAATGATTTAAAACATCCATCCTTAAACAAATCTTTAATACAAATGAACTCTTTTTGTTGCTAGGTTCTAAAGGCTCCATTTTTAACACAAGTGGAAGGCCCTCATTATAACACAATGGAGTTAAGGGAGACAATTTCTCATTCCAGCCCATGAATTTATGCACTTTCCCCATATTTTACAGACTGGGAAATAGTTGTTAACATAATCTTTTCCTGTCACACCATTTTTATGTATATTTTTATGTCTGTGCTATCTCTCAGGTTCAAGTTCTGTATATATATATGTATCCTTCTACAAAATTGTAAAGGAAATTACCCTTGTCAGGTCCTTATCACTCAGAGTTGTGATGTGTTAATCCTACTCTCCTGTCGCAGTTCTTGCAGACCTCCTTTTTATTGCAATAAATCTTCCATTTAACTTTCCTTTGCCTCTGAACGTACCATGATCTTTATCAATAAAAGAAATAGTCTACACTTCCCTTTATGTCAATTGTGCAAATGAAAGAGTAAAATAACAGTCATTCATATAGAAAGAAAACAGAGTATTAAAACTGTAATTTAAACAGAAGTTTGCTTTACAGGGTTTACAGCCTAAGAGATTCAGATTCCGTATGGTAGCAGCACTCACTTAAACCTTCTGATCTCCCCAAAATAGAGCCAGACTACTTCAAAATTGCCAGTTTAACCAGGACTGTAAGGTCTTCTGTATTATACTGAAAAGGAGATGTCTCTGCCTGTCAGAGAGCTGCAGGGCAACAGAATTATTTAGGATGTGTTGATCTCACCTAAAATTACTTTGCTAAAACACAAATGTCTGAGCCAGGTTTTTTCCATAGCTAATGGAGACAGCAGGTCTCCCACGTAAAGCACGTGGGATGAATTCCTCCCTAGAGGTAGTGGCCAGTGGTTGAAGAACCCTGGATGAGAAGCTCAGACAACGTGCCAGACTCTGAGCTGGCTATGCAAAGTGCAAAAAACTTTGTCCCATGGGTTTGCTGCCATCAACAACTCCATCGCTTCTTCCATGTGACCACCTGTTTGGCACATGCACCATCCGGCTATTTCTCAATAAATAAGGTACCCCTAAGGAACGGCCTTAAACTCTCGTAACTGTATATTCAGTGTAAATATTCAGTAACTGTATATTCACATGTGAATCTCTCAGTTCAGGCTTGTGTAACATTCCTGCTCAGGTTGTCTTCTGGACTCAAAGTTGCCAAGATATCGTACCTCAGTAAAGGTGGTGAATTGCAGCTTTCTAGCTCTAAATGCAGGAAAACGTCAGAGTTTCTATGACAGATGGGAGCTGAAAACACTAACAAGGCAACAGTGAAAACACGGCTGTCAAAGCACTGAGAGGGAAAGCAGTGTCTGAAGAAACTATCCTTTGACACCTTCCTGCCATAACCTCTTCCCCTTCCTACAAATTGAACATCTTTTCAGCAGAGGGCCAGATTTCAAGAGATGCTAATCAGCCAGCATTGAAGTCAATAGGCACAGGAGGTGCCCAGCACAACCAGTTAAAAGAGGTCCAGGTCCCAGAGAAAACACTGCTCAGCTTCCTCCAGAAGCACTGCCAAATCCAGGAGGTCAAAATAGCACGACACAATCTTGCATGCAGCTTGTTTTCCCTTTCTACTAGTGTTCAAACTTTTGATCACTTCTGAGTTGGAACTGTTCTCCAAGAGAGTGATTGCTTTTATTCTTTTAAACAGGAGAACTAAGGACTGCAGAATAGCATCACTCCGAGAGCTGAGGTATGGAAATTACAGGATGATACAGTAATACTCCCACTTTCATATTGTCACTGGAACGCTTTCAGATTTTTTCCTGGAATTTAGAATAGATTGAAATGCTTCCTCTTCTGGGAACCCCATCTCTCTCTCACTGGTAATTAATTACAGACCCTGAGCTACATCTACAATGTGTCTACATTCAAGATCTCCATAAACAAAAACTGGAAATATGAATTTTCTTAGACACACCTAATGGTGCCACACAAAACTGAGGTCTGACTCTGGACTATATAGGCATTTCTCTTAGGAGAATGTGGCATTTCGTATATTTCCAGCTATCCCTTTTTACTCTAAAAATCTATAGGAAGCAGTTACACAAACCAGTTGGCTGCTGATGCCTACACCATGCTCTATGCCAGACTTTCAGGCCCAGATTTTTCTGGCAGTATACTCTTGACTATAGAGTTATGCATGTCAATCAACAACAGCAAAGCCAATCCAAAACTAGGTTCTAAACCCTGCTGTACTAATACGCTTCTGAAGCAACTCCAACGATTAATGCATTCCAGATTGAAAGAGGAGCCATGGAGAGCAGTGCTGGTGCACTCTCAGTGTTGGCGTTCCCAGGGGCTTTGTGAAGCTCCTTCTGTTTAACTGTGAGCACAGCACCATCAAATATCAATAACAAGCAGAAGCACAGGGAATCTGAGCTTCAAAACAGAATGCTAAATACGCTGTTCACAGGCTACTATCTAAATTAACCACTTACCCAATCACAAAAGAAAAAAAAAGTAATATGTTGCCTCAGACTGCATCCAGTTATGTTACATTCAAATGTTTAATTGGGTGAAAAGTTGAATGCCAAAGCTACTGCATAGTGGGATCAGCAGAAGACCTTCCTCTCCATCCTCCCACTACATGATAGATCAAAGTCGTCTTTGAGATGTTTATCCAACCTGCTCACAAAGATTTCCCATGACAAAAATACGACAATCCACCTTCTCTGTTTCAGTATTTCACTTTCCTCCCGCTCATTCACTTGCCTTGCCTTATGACTTCCCATAGCCTGTTAGATTTTACTTCCACACTTTAAGTACTTAGTGTAACCAAACTAAGCACGTGGGACCAAATTCATTCCACTGCTGTTCTGTTAAAGCCAGTGGATTTACTTTGGGATTGAATTTACTCTTCTTATGTGAGAAATGGGGGATTCAGAAAGAGATAAAAGAAGAATGAAAAGAAAAACTGACCTTGGTGGTCATATTTTCTTTAATCCACTAGGGCCACTCGATGAATGCATATAGCCAGGCCTACAATAGTGCCTGCATTTCAACTCGGGTGGGTGTAAATATAGGTAAGGGCACTAATCAGCCAGGTGGCTACGTGTTACCCTGAACACAAGCAATTAAGTACAAGGGCAATTTTCTCCCAGAGGTTAGTTATTTCATAGCCAATTACCCAGGCAGCTTCACCCCACTTTGAACTGTGTGTGGAGTAAGAGCCATGTCTGCATCTGGACCTTCAATAGATTCCCTGTAGCTTTAGCCATCAGCCCTATTCATCTTTTTCTAAAGTAGTTACAGCATCCACCTGCCTTTCAGTATTTAACTCCTTCATTTGTAAAGAAGCAAGCAGAACATTTGAACAAAAAGATATTTTTATCTTTATAATAGGCAAGGCAATTTTAGCACTATATGTCTATGAAACTCGGCATTCAGCCCTGTGTAGTATCTTCACAAAATCAGTGAATGCACTTTATTAAACATACACACTCTGCAAAGCAGGCCTTTCGAGTGAGAAATCTGTATTGTTTCTTGTTCAGAATATGGTAGGTCCAAAGCAGATTGACTGAATGAACACAAGGAGAATACATTCAGCTAACACAAGCCAACTCTGCAATCTATTTATGTAACGCATTAATAATATAATTATATCTTAAATATTAATAGAATACGCTGAATATCTCTGAAAAGATGCATATCACAGGCTGTGTATATCTCTGCGTGCGTATAAGCATATTTATGTTTTACTCCCACAAGATACACTTCACATTGTGTTACAAACACACAGGCAGAACACGTACGTCTGTACACATCCAACCCACACGCGTGCAGACACGGCAGATGAGCTCACTGCAGATGAGGTCACTGCAAGAGCAAAGGGTGATGTGGACTCCAGAGGGAGGAATCACAGTGCTGTCCTCCCTCTGCCCCACTGTGTGCCATCCTTAGAGCTGAACTGTAACTGTGTCATCAGATATTGGTCTTCTCTCCCAAAATCGCATCCTGCAGGCCACAACTCAGCGAAGTCCTAGAGCACCTTTAGCACTACTAGTGCATCTCCAATAGTAATGTGTGCACCTGGGCCAGGTTCTGCCCATTCATCACCAACATACACATCTGCTGTTGGAGCAGTTCCCTCTGCCACCTCCCATACCGCTCTCCCAGCGGTGACACAGAGATCCCGGAGGGCACCTGAGATCTCAGCTCCCACAGACTGCAGTGCCCTGGGGGCCACTGGGCACCCTGTATCCACAGTGTAGCACAGAGCTGCCCAAAAGCATCTCCCAGCACTATCCAGGTCAGTCCAGAGGAGAATCAGGGAACAATTTAACAGCCTGGTGCTATGATTTCAAAAGCATTTTTGAACCCCTTGGCTGTCATTCTGAAAATGTTCCCCTAAATTACAAAGAGCAGAAAGTGTAGAGTTATAAAAAAAAAAAAATGAAAGTCCATATATACTATGAACTTTTCTGAGCTTTCCTTTGCGCTCTTTTCTGAGAGATTTTAATAATAGCACTATCTTGACTCTTTTAAAGAAAAAATCTACAGTGTGGAACAACAGCCTAGACAAGCCACACATTCTCCTTCCATAAGGATAAAAGATACTGGGGAAAAGACAGGACCCATTGTACTTCCCAGTTTCTAGGTTGCCAAGTTCTAGCTAAAAGATGAACATAAAAGCAGAACATAAATAGAATTTTGAACAAAAAATAAAAATTCTGGAAAAAAAAATAAAATTGAGCAAAGTTTCCTTAGTCGCTTTTCACTTTGGACGGTTCAATAAATTGAAATAAATACACTTAAGCAAAAAACTTTTTTTTTCAAACCACCACGCTGTTTCTGTGCTGCACAGTGTGTGTGGAGGCGATCACGGGCAGCTGTGCTGGAGCCCTGCTGCCTCCGGGACCGTCCCCGCATCCCCCAGCAGCCGGGCACGCTGGGCAGTGCTCTGCTGTTTGCTCCCCAGGTGTGCACTTGCTCCAGCAAGGAAATGTCCAAGGAAGGGTTCAGAATTTCTTTGCCTTCCACCCAGGGGAGACTTTTAGTCCCAGTAAATAGGCAGTAAAAATCATCCTTTGGGAAGCTGAAAGATTTCGTTGTTTGCCCCATTGACTGAGGCAGAGACATCATTTGGAGCAGCTCAGCAAAGACAAAGAAAAAAGCCACAAAGCAAACGAAAAAAACCCTTTCCCTGCTCACAAATAGAATCTACCTAAATATTGAATAATTGTACTGTTTATGGTCATCATCACAAAACAGCTTGGCTACAGTTTGGTTGCACTAATTCCTGTCCCCTTGCCCGTGCTGCTCTCTGTGCATCTCTCAGCAACCAACCTGTCATTTTAAGCATTATTTATTTACCAGACAACTGCAGTATTATTTGATATGTAATGGGATATTTCCATGAATTTTATTTGCTAATAAATAGCAAGAAATAAGTTTCAAAATGTTACAATAAGTACCAAAAAAAAAATGGAGCCAAAACTAACCAAACCCATGCTGGCAATTAGGCATCACTCTGATAATTAATTCCTGTCCACTACAGCTAATATTCATTTACAAAGTAAATTACCATGATATAGTTCAGGTAGAGAATTGTAAGATATGTGAAAGTTACAGTTACATTTCTGTGTGTTGCAGAAATGAAAGTTCAAACTCACTTTTAAATTGTAACCCTCCCATGCTACAGATTGAAAAAATATGTTATATCAAACATCCCCATAAATTATAAAGGCTCCTTTAAAATGTCAAGTATAGATCCTACTGTGCTTAGGATGTCAGCATAACTCTAAAAATACAGAGTGATGAGGCATGGATACAATTTATAGCGGAAATCAAGCACGCTTTTCAACTTGCATGCACAAAAAATGTGGTAAATCAAACGACTCCTTCCCTTCTTAAATTGAAGTCGAACTGCAACCGCATTACCTTCACAGAAATTGTCCAGATTAGAGTGATATCTGATTGCAGTATTTAGGGGTCCTCAGCTGTATTGTTGTATTGACTTTTTTTGGTTGGTTTTTTGATCACTTGGCAGTGGCATTATGAAATTTAACACTGCAATTTTGAAAGCAAACGCACTGGTTGGACGCATCAAGTAAGCCGGTTGCTTCACATGGTGCTGGACGGGAACCTCTTCTTTTAGTTCAGTTGTGTTACCCTCCTGGAGAACTGAGTATTTCCAGTAAAAAAATCAGTAAGCAAATACTTTGAGGCTGAGCCTGCAACAAGCTGAGTCTGCACCCTGCCAGCTCCCTGGATCTGCACGGAGCCCCATTTGATTAAAAGGGGCTGATACAGAATCTCTTTTTACAGACCTCATTGCAGGACCAAGCCTGCGCTATTTCCTGCTGATTAATAACTACTTCTCAGAGAGCTACTTTTTTTTAAAAAAGAGCAAAAAACATTTATAAAAATAGCATTATTTATATTGAAAACCTATAGCTCTTGAGGAATAAAAAAAAAGAAGGGAAAGGAGACTAAAACATAACACTCCAACCCAAATTTAGGCACATGATTTTCATACATGGAGAGAAAATTCTTGGACTTTTCTCAATACAAAGCAAAAACTCTGCTACGTGGCTATCTTGTAAACTGTTTCAATTGCAGGGCCCTCAAATAATGAGGTGAGTTATAGGAGAGTAAATAATATGGTTCCTAGGCACCAAATCCTTACTTTTTATTTACACAGCTCTGCCATGCAACCATCAGAAACCTCAGCCCAGTTATTAGCAACTCTTCGTGGTCGTTTCCCTCTCGGGCAGAGAGGGAAGAGGGACAGAACGTTTGTTGTGGCAGATTTTCTCCTCTTAAACTGTTTCGCACTGCGGTGAGACCCGTCGGCCATTTCCAAGCAGTGCCAAGAGCGGGGCCGGGCAGCGCCTGGGAGGAAATCGCGTCCCTGTCCCCGTGGGAGCTGCGGGGCTCTGCCCACGAGATGGCAGGCTGCGATGCTCTTTGCATTTTCCAGCCAGTGCTCAACTGGAAATAGTTTCCCCTCTCAAATGACAGCAGCCCCAGGTAGCGGGGGTGACATTTGCTTTACATTATGATACACACTAATTAATCATTAGCGATCCCAGAAGTATGTCGGCTAAAAATGCTTTGCTATGGCTCGTCACAGTAGGGGCTTTCAATATTGATACTATTACACACACATATGTTCCACGGCTGGATGTTATATACCCATGGATTTAGTTTTTCAGGCTACAGAATACCTTTTAAGTGCTTCTAATTATTGTTTGATCAAAATCCTTATAGTCAGTAATGAACTTAATATCTTGTACTTTATGTGATAAACTCTGGAGCATAGGTCACAAAATGATTGCTCGGCTGCGTGATAAAATAGGTCTTTTACAGGCTAAAGCTGTTGCAAAACGAACTGGAACTTTCTGTGGCATAATCCAGGCTTTTCAGACTGGTTGACATTTTTCCCCCTATGTGGTGGTCTCTATGCCAACAGCCTGGGGCCACCTCCCCTCTGCTCCACGCCAGTCCCCCAAAGAGGGGGATGCCCACCGGCAACCACGGCCACAGCCAAACGGAGCCTCAGCAAAATGAGGGGAGAGCTGAGAGCACTGTAAAAGGTGATGCCTTAACTACATTTCAAATATGACGAAAGCCTCATGTCTTCTCCGAAGACACTGAGATATTTTGATTCACTTCTACTACCAGAACATGCATGGCTGTGCTGGAAAATTGGAGGTAGAGAAGAGTGTAGGGAAGCTCACATTAATAAAACTGAAGAGGTCGGTGCTACATCCAAACACACAAGCAGTTCTCAGCCCAGCCCTGTGTGCCTTCAACCCCAGCGGAATGCACCCAGGACTGTACAGGAGAGGAGATTAGTGCCTTAGTTTCACAGAAATATTAGATGGACTTTTTTGGAAAAAATAAATGACCACAAACTTCTGCCTGAGAACCGTCAGCGGCCACAGAGCTGCTGATCTGCCCCCATTTGTCACCTCATCATTCCTACACAAAAGGAACCCAAAACCAAGCATCCCTTGCAGATCACACCATGATGGTCCTGCTCTCAGTAGGTTCATCTTCTGTGTTCCTAAGCAAATAGCCACTCTCCATACTCTACAGGAAAGAGGACAGGGTCCTTCCTTGGCAATCAGACAGTGAGTGGAATCACAGATAGTTTAAACATTCTGTGATCCAAAAAATCCTGAATGCTAAAACAATTTGTAAGGAAAAAATTGGAGTCACAACAGCTTTAGAAACACTAGTTAATAAAAGGGGTTGCTTTGAGCTGGTCCAAAGATGACCAAGCTCTAAAATGATGTTAGAGAAGAAGATATCCCCACAGTGCAAAGTCAGGGCCTGAATGGCCACGAGGGTTTTACTCACCACCCTCTTTTCGGCTTCCAGGTGTTTAACACTCAAGTTTTCCACTGTACCTTCTTTCTTTGAATATTGCAGCACACAGTGACACCGATCTCATTACAAATTTCTCTGGGGGTCATCTGCATTGGATGAAAGCTAAACTGTCTTAGAAAAAAACTTCTCTAAACATAAAAAATAAAGCCTTTGAATCTGCTCTTCTTGCAAGACGAATGTTGAAAGGTGAAGGGCACAGGATTTCGCAAAGGTTATGAAGTGAATATTGATGATGCTTCTCCTCAGGGAAGTAAATCTGAAGCAACCAATAAACACTTGTTTAGGGATTTTTCTCTAATGCCACACATTACCTGTGTGTCAGAGGAACACGTGACAGCCCAAATGTCAGTCACTTCTACCTCCACAAAGGCTCTTCTGGGTACAGGGGATGTGCCCACACTTTTCTTACTCTCTCCTTTAAAAGCCCTGGCTTAGACCCTGAAAATCCTGTTTCTAATGTGAAATATTCGTTGGTGTAAGTCAAGACTAGGTCAGCATTTAGCAGCTAAAGAGCTGGCAAAATCATTATTGAGCTAATGCATCAGGAAATCAGCCCTGTTTAAGTAATGGAACTATATTAAAAGCATAGAAAACAAAATAAAAATGATAAAGGAGGAGAGAAAGACACAGAAAGGAGAGACTCCCAGTTCCATGATTTCAGGGCTTGGGGTTTTAACAAAAATATTAAAAACACTAAACTTTCGATACAGCTGTGAGAGTTAAGAAGTACAATTTATTTGACTATTTGCACTTTGACTCTCACTAATGAGAAACTGAAGGTTTTATATAGCAAGACAAAATAACAGAAATGGAACTTACATGTTCAGCCCCTGGGTTCATGACTTCATATGGGCAGATGTTTTCTGAAGGTGTGAGTACCTCATCGTCTTCAAGATCTTCAGAAATCGTCTTTCATTTTGACATTCCAGGGCACCTTTTATTTCAGAAGCTCACAGCCTGCAGCTACCTGCTCCCACCCACAGCTTTTCCCACGTAGAATTTTCTCTGAGCAGAGCAAGGAGGAATGTCGCCCCTTTTCCCATATGGCCACGTACTGGGCTCACAGGATCCACACAGCTCTGCAGCTCAGACACATTGGCATTCAGCCACATATATTTGTTTGCATCGTTTCTTCATAACCAACAACCTTCAAAAAGGTTTTCTAATTCAACAATAAAGAAGTTTATATGTTGTCAGATTGCCTGTGTCATTCCAAAACCACTTCTTTTACTTGATCGTTTGAAATTGAAGAGAAAGCAGCAGTCAAGGAAGAACATTTTTACCGTTACATTTGTTGATTTTTAAGCCCGTACTCCTCTATTTAAAAACTTTGGGAATTGAACATCATTTTGTCTTCTCCCTCTCTCATGCCAACCATAATACTTATTTAAAATTCCCTCTTTTCCTGACATATAACAAGCCTGAATGCCCCTGTGGTAGTTTAAACTTCAGCATCTTTTCAACAGCCCTCTGATTTATGAGCTGACCATTTCTACATTCTAACTGCTTTATGCTGAAGCTTGAAAATGCAGCAAGAAAATAAAAAATAAATAAAAAAGAGCACTGACTTCTAGCAGCGGGATAGTATCCCTCAAGACGTGCAGATTTTGTTCCCGTCTTACTTGTGAAACAGATGGCGTTTTATGCTTAACACAATCAGTACCATTCTCTATCTGTTGCCTTCTAACCTTCCCCACCTGTGTGAAACCCAGCCAGAGCTTAATGAACATACTTGGAGCTGTCTGGACTGAATTAGTCCCAGTAGGAGTTACCCTTCAGGTACTCCACAGTCTCTCAAGGCCGTGTAACTGCAAAGGAATACAAGAAACCTTTACACTGTGGTTAATTAAATAAAGGTTTGCCTCTGCTAAGTGCATTTTTTCCCTTCAAAAAGCAGGTAATGTCTAGCGTGCTGAACTATTTTGGAAGCATTTGCTGCTATCTTAAATTTTCTGGGAGACAAGTGGCATGAAAACGGGGTCGGAATGTGATTTTAAGCCACATTTGTCTTCCATTTTTAAAGCTTTCTTCACTTCCACATATCAAACGATGATAATAATTGTCTTGCAAATAGAAGGCCCCAGCAAAAGGACCTTTCAAAATTCACTTACAAGACAAGACATTTTGTTCCTAAAATTCATCCCCTACATTTCCATTTTCCTCACTTGAAATGCTGCAAAAATAGTCTTTTGGCAGTCGATTCTTTAAAATGAAGACGAATTTACAACATGGTTCTTCTGACCACATTCCATGTCCCCAAAGGCAAATTTTAAAAATGTCTCAAGGACATGCTAGAGTAATTTCCTTCATGTTAATTATCAGTTGTAGAAAATTGTTGAACTGAAGTAATTCAGCAGCCTGGAATTGCTTCTAAAATACCTATGGTGGGATCTTTGAGTCAGCTTATACACTGAAATTTTTGCTACTGGCTTTCATTCCTGTCCGATGTGTGAGGTGACACTGTCTAGTTTCTAGCCTGAATAAGCACAAAACTTCCATCAATTTAATTGGACCATTCATAACAGAGCAAAACGAGTTTTGCAAAGCTACTTTTAAAAAAGGATCAGATATCACTGGATTGCAATTAAGCAGATGGCCAATCTTTCTCAGGAACCTTCACTAAAATAGCAAACAATCTCAGTTCTCCATCTACGTACACTTCACTCATGCTAAGGTTTAGTCATGGATAATTTCTGTGGTGTTAAGGTGCACACAGGTAAGACAGAATGTCCCATTTTGTTAACAACACACCAAGAAGAACTCTAGGAAACCCAGCCAGGCACTCTGATGAGCCAGAATGAAGATCCAGACAGCTAAAACAAAATGCTTATCATCAAGAAACAAAAGCTGCCTTCTCACGTCTTTACCAGTAAACCTACTACAAGCAGGAAGGCTTGAAAAACTTTTAATCAAAAGAAGATTCGTCAGATTCTTCCCTTGAACAAAGAGAAACAAAAGTTATGCCCAAAATAGCAGCCAAGGTGTGTCTACTCTTCATGAATGAAGGTGAAAATTATATCACCAAATATAAAAAAAAAAAAAAAAAAAAAAAAAAAAAAACCTTCCTTTTTCAGGATGGAACAGAATGACACAGGCAGGTCTTTACCAGAAGCAGGATTAACAGGTTTACAGAAATGAATACCCTGGAATTGCCTCATCCCTAGAGTACTCCTCTGCAGTTCCACATTTGCAGCAGCTGGAAACCGGTATGGAAAGCAATGGCCCTCAGAACACATTGGAGCAGAGCAAGTCAACAGGAAACAGCAGGGGGATGGATGGGAAGAGCAATGACATCATGATGATTTTCATAAGAAAGATCCATCACACAGAAGGAGAGAGCCAGGGAACTACAGATCAGATCTGAAACTGCAGGGACATGAAACACCACAAAGGATAGGGCTTTTCCTTCAGGAGACAACTGATCTTCAGTCCTGGGTTTCAGCTCCTTAAAACAACATTAAACATTTTTGCCATCTTGGTACCACAGTGTAAACATACACCTGAGTGCCACAAGCAGATTCTGAGATGCAAGTTCCTTTCTCATCCAGGCTGGATGAGACATCCTGTTTGGACATACTGCATTGATGCCCATCTTAATCAAGTTGGACATTTCCTACTCCCTTAAGCTAGGGTACATTAAAAGGGTTCTCAACTGACCCTTCTGTTCCAAAAGGGCCATTTGCTACGACAATCGAATAAAGATATATGAGTTATTTGTATAGTAAGTGAGAAGATGACACTTCCCCATATTGAGGGACTTTTGGTGTAGAAAAAGCTAAATAGGACCAGAACTTTGTTACATGTAATTTGGCAAGGTACAAGAGTGTTATTTAAACTAAAGAACTCAGCATACAAGGCAGAGAGGCTGTCAGTTACATGGAGGTAACAAGATATCTGGTTGTAAAAGAGAGGGCAAAAATTACAGCTAGCTCTGTAAGAGGCAGGCAGCCCTCCTGGGGGGACGTTCCAGCAGCACAACTTGGCATCACAAAAGGTGGTCAATAAAGCAGAGTGTAGTGGTCAGGTAAATGCCAGCAAGCACTCTTCCTTACACAGTCATTTAGCTGAACTCTAGGAAGGACTGAACACCCCAAATCAGAACAAAGAGGGCACTTTGCTAGGAGGTGCGGTGGGAAACAGCTAAAACAAAAAGCCTGGTCAACAATGCAGGCGCTTCAATAAGACAGGCTAGTGAGATGGGATGGAAGGACAGAAGTGGATGAGCCACGTACCAGCCTTTCAAAAGTATTTGTCACCAACACTTGAAGTTACGTGCCTGGAGATGTTCCTGACATTTCTATGGTGTCCAGGCTACGTATGAAGAAAACTATTGCACTGGGGACTCCACACATCTGATTGTGTAGTGAGACTGGCTGTGTAGGCCTAGATATGAGGAGTGAGTGGGTCACAAAACTCTCACATTCCTGTTGTGTGACTGATGGACATAACCATGATATCAGACTTTGTCCATAGGGTCAGAGGAATGGCTTTAAATTCCAAGAAGCCCACAGTACCAATGGACATTCCATGTCTCCAGGAGTGAGTAGACCCAATGGAAGGATCTGCACCAATCCCACATGTACTGCTAGGATACAGAACTGGGGAAGGGACAGTCTTCTCCATGAACAATGAATGAACAACATTCATTGGACTGTAGAGCTTTTTGTTGAAATGCGCTATTCATAAACTGAGATAACCATTGAAAGTTATTTCTCTTACTTTAAAAAAAAAAATCTACAAGGTACTCCTCTAGCAGCAAAAATGATATGCAAAAGTGAGTTGAAGAAATAACTATAGCTGAATCACTAAGTACAAAGGGGCACAGTGTAATTAAGTTCAGTGTCCTTGTGGGAGGGAATACAACAAAACCTAGCACTGTGACATTAAGCTTTAGAAAGGGGATTAAAAAAAAAAAAGAAGAAGAAGAAGAAAAAAAAGAGGAAGCTAGTCAAAAAGGCCCTGAAGTCAGAAGTGAGGAAATTAAAATCCTTCAACTCAGCATGGAGGCTACTTAAGCAACCATAATAGAGTCCCAGAAGGAATGTGTAGCCTTTCAAAGAAACACGGAAGGCAAGAAAAATAAAATTAACATGGGAAAACAGCAAGGTTCAAGGGGTTATTTAAGCCAAACAGGTAATACTCAACAAGAAGTGAAAACCCACCTTAAGAGAAGAAATGCAGCCTGTGGAAGGTTCTCCCCATCATGCAGACATGTTTCAGAAGTTGTGATGACTAAGAAATGAGATAGGCTTAAGGTGAATTTAAAGAGAAAATAAGTAAGCAAAAAATTAACAGGTAACCGGAAAAATGAATACCAGAAGATTTTGAGGGGCAATCACAGTGAAAAAGGTGATTGCAGAGAAAGTAACCTATTTCTTATCAGCGTGGAGCACACTCTGAGTTTGCAGGTTTCCTGGGGTGATGGAAAGGGGATGGAGTCTGCAAGAAACAGAAGGGATAAAATGAAGGAATGGAAAATAAATAAATTGGAAGAGATCCTGAGAGCCATTTGAAATGGGTAACTGCTCCACAGGATGGTGCACCTGGGCACTAGTCACCAGGTATGACTCTACATGGAGCCAGTACANCTGAGACTCTTTTTATCTCTTTTTATCTCTTACACATTGCACCAAGAGTCTCTTGGTGACCTGCATTCCAGAGTGACCTCTGGAAATATGAGGAGACCTGGTCTCATGACACTTCCAGACCATGGAACAGCATGAGGCATCACTTCTCCTAAATGATCCAAGTCTTCCTCACTTTGATTTAGTTGAGCTCCAGGAAAACAACCTGATTCCAGCTGCACCTAACATACAGGACAGAACACACTTGTCTGAGCTTTAATTATCTGTGTGGTCTTTCAAGTAATCATCCACTGCATTATTCACAGCATCAATGGGTTACTGGGTTTGTACTCCCTTAAGGACACAGCTAGTTTGGGAGCCAGTTACTTGTCCCCAGGAGTGGTCAACAACTGTTGTGCTACACAGGACACATGTGCAGGGCAAGTACAGAGTGGTATTTGCCCAGAATACAGTCCTCCAAGATTGTTCTCAGACAATTCCACTGACAGAGGCTGTCTTTAATTTTTAAAGTTCTTGGAGAGTTTTTCTCCCATTTTTTCTGAATACAACAGCTATTCCTCAGTCCACTTTATTACCAATAGCTCCATCCATCAACGGCGTAGCTACTGAAACAGTTCCCCTATGTGGATATAACAAAATGTGACCAGAATCAAACCTCAGACTGTGACCCTGTCTGGTTAAACCTAATATCTCAGTATCCTGTGTTTTTGTTAGCATGATCTCTGCTCTGCTGTTCGGAAGCCAAACTTTTTCACATTTGCATCGTGTAAATCAGGATTCCAAGAGAACAGAAGGAAACTGCACTGGAGTTATATCACTGTCGTAGAGCAAAATTTAGTTTGATGTTACATTATTCTTTTATCAATCACATAGCCAACGTGTCAGCTAACACACTTATTCTGACTACACTCACCTAGAGTCAGGAGCAGGGAGAGGTTATTGCAAAATATTGCTGAAACTCTTATTTGTCCAGCATTAGGTTGGCTGACTTCCACAAGGAATGCGTTTAGTTAATTGAAAAGGTTTTGGTTAAAGTTTGCCAGCAAGAGATCATAGAGTTCTAGACAACACATACTGTGAGTATGAACTCCATTCAACCTTTGGAATACCTCTGTGAAGGCAGGAAATTGAAATATTGTGCTATATTGGCAACTAAATGGTCATTTATCATCCATGCTAAGTTTGGAGCACAGTGAAATGATTTGTAAACTCTCAAAGGGCCTTTATTAACAATTACAAGGTGTGTCTATATAGATATAGATCATGAATTGAAACACAGTTTCAAGAAAAATATAAGATTATCAACAGCTGTATCTACCCTCCTATTTGCCTAAGATTAAATTTGGACTATGTTCAGATACACAAACACTAAATTAAAATACAATAAAGACACCTACTGACAAAAGCAAGGAAATTCACAGTTAAAGGGGAAAACATGCCATATGTTCTGCAGTACCTAGAAACAACAGGGAGCATTCAGCTCATCATTAAAGAGGCACCCAGTTGTGCCTAGGTACTGGAGAACATATGGAACACTTCCCTGCTCATGTTTGAATTTCCTTACTATTGTCAGCTTATGGATCAAGCCCGGCTTTTTCTTTAAATACAGAGTTCAAGAGATTTTAAAGTAGTTGTTTAGTTCATAAAATAACATTTCATTCTGTAATGATCAGCCTCACGGACACACATAAATTATTGCAAGCTTGCTATTAAGAAGAGTTCAGGATCACTGGAAACCACAACTTGTGATAATGAAGCAGTGAGCTGCTCCAAGTGTTTCCAAGCAGAAACCTACAGAAAGTTAGAGTTGGACTTAAAGCAACTGAAAAGCAGCTCTTTCATTTTATACCACAGTCTTTCCCTTTAAACCTCCTCAAGGTTTGAACTGTTTATGACAGTATAACGAATTCACTGCACCTCAAATATTTATACTTTAATTACCAGACTGTTAGTGGCCCGCAGTCTGAATTGCCATGCACTGTACTTGGTGCTGTACGTCTATTTATGAGATCCACAGCACTTACAATCAAACAGCCAAGGAACAAAAAGAGAAAAGAAAATGGTTGTTCTCTCCATTCTAGAGCTAAGTATACGTGCTCCTTGCAGACAGCAAGAATCTGCAAGGAAAGCAGGAAATGGCATAGATTCCCTTAAGTAATCTGGGTCTAGGGTGGGCTGGACTCTTATCAGCTTACAATGAGCATCCTGCTCTGGACGTTTCTGCCACTATTTAAAATAATAACGCAGCTAAAGGAAAAGCTGCCATGCACAGAGATGGCAACCACATCAGCAGAACTTTATCCAGTTGGACACCATCCTCTACAGCGAGCAGTGCTGGGAGCACACAGTCACTGCAGGCCAGGTACAGCGATGGGCTCCTTCTGCTGTCAGCACCAGAGGGCAGCATTGCTCACAGCACACATCAGTTTGCGTGGGGTTGCTGCCTGTTGCAGGGGAAGGTGGCACCCTGATGTCCCGTGTTCCCAGGGAGGTCCCAGTGGAGACATGATGGAAACATTTTGTTCAGAAGTTGCACTGAAATCTATTCTCCCTCAATGTTTTTTTTCCTATTTTTTTAAAAAGTAACAAATGACGAATTTTAGAAAATGCCATTTGTTTTATGAAACTAGAAATCTGGTGTATTTGAGACTTCAGCAGTCTTGTCAAATTCATCTGAATTTGGTCACCTCATTCAAAAGACACTGAAGAGGATGGGGATGGAGTGGGATTTGTACATATATGATGTCCTGTCCAATCTGAATTACAGCGTGATCTCATATGTGCACTGGATTAGCATGTGACTCATTTTCCTATGAAATAAGTTAAAAGATGGAGCCCTATGTTTTGCCTCCTAAATGCCTCTCCTCCTGCCTCCAAAGTGTGCTTTCAGTAAAATTAAAATAATCAAAGACAGCTTTAATATTTTAGAAACTTCCAGATTCCTACTTTTCCTCACTTTATTCAGAAGGCAACAAAGTCTTTACTGACTCTGAGCAGGCCACCTATTGCTTTGGTCTTACAGGGTGCTGAGCCCATCACTACGACTTATGGAGTTTCCATACAACCAACCTTCAGCCTTCTCCAGAGGTTCTCCCAACCCCTATGATTCTGGGAACCTTGCCTATGTATGCCTATGAAGACTGTAATCACAACTCAAGCCACTCATAAAATGAAGCTAAGAATGAGATTTAAATCAAAGCAGTGAAACAAATCAGTCACTGCATTACAACTCATTCAATCCTTAGATTACCTTCCTTCTCCTCTGGTAGAGCATTAAAATTTTCTCACAATCTGACTGCAATAGCTAATTCCTACTTGTGAAAGTAGTTTTAACCAGGAGAATAGGTAAACAAGAAAACTGTATACTAAGAGCAGTGAATTATCTGACTGTGCTTACATTTTCAGGATTGTAAGTGTCCCTGGCAAGCTGAACTGTCTCAAGTATTTGTGTGAAAGTTGGAGTGGAAGATTTGTAAGGAAAGCACTTAGCAAGAACAGAGAGAGAAGACAGCACAGAGAGCAGTGTTGTTACACTTAATTTTATGTCCCAGCCTGCTCAGCTCTCCTGGGAAGCGATGTCTTTCCCTTTATTAAAGACCTTAAGAGATCAGATACTCCACAGTTCAGATTTTAACAGTCTGTATTGACGGTGACTACACGGTTATTAACTTGTCTTCCAGAGTTCATCCGAACCTTCCACCTGAAGAGGCTGTGGAGCACACACACCAGTGCTCCCCTTCAGATGCCCTCTGTAGCCTTGAGGATTGGCAGCAGTACTGGCAGCGGTCATTGCTCTGCTCCATGGGTGCAGGAGAGAAGGGCTGAATGAGGCCTTAAAGAGCAGAGGATCGCCTCAAGAGCTGTACCTTCCCCTTGATCTTTTATCACCTTTCATAAAATGACAAAAACACTCTAATGACTCAAAACCTTGAAGGCTTCCATCCAGTCAGTAGCATTTCTGTACCTAATTAAAATGCCAAGAAGCCCTTCTTGAACACCTGTAACATGTTTCATGACAACTGCACAGACACTTGAGCCAGCATTAGTCCAGCTCCGTGGTTGGATACCTATCTCTCCACTAGCAAAAGAATAACTGCTTGGACATAGGGCTTCAAACTCAGCAACATCACCAAGTTGGCAGGTAGGAATATTCCCACAGTACCTTAAAATATCGCAATTATTCTGCTTCAGAAGAGTCTCCAAGACTGGAGAGCAAATATACTGACCCTAAAACACTGCCAGATGTTCCCTGCAACTCTGCCAGCCTGCACAAGACAGGAGGTGGGATGGTGCCCTCCCTTCTGCATGGCAGACAAGTGGGGAGGAAGCTGGTCTTGCACACAGGGCAGCATGGCGATGGCAAATCCCTCCCTGTCCCCAGTGTTTGCACTGTGCAAGGAGCAGGAACAGCTTGCCCCATCCTAAGCTGCAATTAGTCAGACAGAAGTTACATCGAGTAGCAGGGCATAGAAACGTAACCTTGTGTCTGATGAGGTTTTCCAAATTGCCAGTCATCTGGAAGGAGTGTGTGCATTCAAGGGTCATAAGTTTAGCAAAGGGTGCATTAGTAGTGTGGCAAGGCAATAAACTGACAGGCACATATGTGCAAATATTAGCAGTGTGTAGATTTGAAATCTTGAAACAGATTCACTAAAGATTTAGGACTTTATTAAGGTCAAAAGGGTTATGCTGCAGTTCATAGGCGCATTTGTTTTATTAATTGAGTCATAAGTTCTGGCAGACTGCAAATAGATTTCAAAACATGCATCAGCTGCTTTCGATTGCCATAAGAGATCTGAAAACCTGCCAGTAAGTCTGTTTGCAGCTCTTAAAAATGTTGGCTAAAAACCTATTTTAAATTATTAGCAATTGCTTTTAAAAAGAAATAAATAAAAGAGGGCACAGCGAAGGGGGAGAAAGAGAGAGAAAAACAGAGAAGAGCATCTTTTGTTGAGGCAGAGCACAACAGTAACTGATGTAAGCGTACTCCTCTAAAGGAGGCAGATTACTGTCCAGTTTCTGGAAGCCAAGCAATTCCTACGGGCAGAAGTCAAGGCTGTTTTCCTGAGCTCACACAGATTCCTGGAGCTTAGTGTTCACCAGCACAACCTGTGCTCTAAGTTCATACCAAGCGTGCACAAGGTAGATACCTGAGCAAGAGCCAGAAAAGAGAAATACCCAGAATCAGCTGCATCATTCTGGCACCTCTTAAATGATTTTATGCTGCATTTTGAATTGAATTATCTTCCAACCGAGAATAGTTCATCCTGCAAATTTGTCAGATCTCATAACATAGTAAAACTAACCTGGTATCTCAGTAGAACAACTGAAGCTCAGGCATGCCTTAATTTTTACCATAGATATTTTCTTGCAGCCCTTGCAAGCAGCGACATGCTGCTCCCTTCATCACATCCCCTCTCATCACACAGAGCTGAGGCACAGACGGGTGAGAAGAGGGCATGACTGCCTTTAGCACATGCAATAAAGTACCACAAGGCCTTCAGCTATGTGGGCAGAAGTCATTTGAGGGGACTGGGGCAGAGCAGGGTCTGCTCAGGTTCATGCTCTTTACCAGTGAGGCCATCTCACCTCTCTGTGGAACTCTGTAAACAACAATAAAAGATCTGATCATGGGAAATCTCAGTATAAAGCTACTATATAGCTCGAGGGTGCCTCTTGTTAACAACTGTAACACAGGCTACATAAACTGAAATGCTGAAGTGTTTATTTAGCCAAGTACAAGGTTACTACCTTGTAAACAGGAAGCAGCCCCAAGCTATCCAGGCTATACTCACAGGACACCCAGGCTTTGCTGGGCAGGCCTGAAATGACAGCAGGATTGTCCCAGGGAGCCTGCGGAACACTGCTTTGTCCTGGATTTCTGGCTGGGACCGTGCATTCCTCTGAATATTGCGTGGTAACTGATACCTCCGACTATGCTACCACTATTGTTGGCACACAAAATGGATTTACTCCTTTGCTGGTAGCAAGCACAGTGGGTTTTGCTGGATGACTTTATCTATAGCTGGAGTCAGAGGAGATAAACCTCCTGGCCATCAGTTGTAGTGCAGCAATTACCTTTGGGATCTCACAACTTTTAAGGGGCTCTTTTTTGATTCACCACATCTACCTCCCAATTCCACACACTTCCCTTTCAACAATTCCTCTTGAACATTTTTTTTTTTCCAATAAACTCTTTTGTACTATCGGTTATTTTTTCCAATAAAAATATTTTACTCTGTAGTTTCAGCCTTCAGCTTCTTTTTCATTTGAGCCAGAAACATGATAGTTATCCATGGTTTTTTTTATTATTGATTCATTCAATTAAAAACGTTTAAATGTTTTGACATTATTAATAAAGTTAATGTCTGCTCTCATAAAAAGCCAGAAATTATTTCTGTATTTATGACTTCTCACATGGAAGTCCGTGTGTGAGGTAGCTACAGAAATATCTGAATGAGGAGCAGCACTTATCCAGGAAGACAATTCAAGGATGGATTTTTTTAGTAAGCAGAATTGGTTACTGTGCACATCAGTCAAATGATGTACAGATTTAAAAGTCCATAAATGCTCTTTCACAAATGACAGCACGATAGTTATTGGGTCAAAAATTACCTTTCAAAAATTTGCTACATTTGTGTCTCGGGGATAGAATTTATACTTCCAAACTAACCATTACTAACCATTAATGGGTACATGATCCTCCTCTTAATTCTAATTTTAGATTGACCTGAACCTTCAAAGAGTTTAAAGGAGATTCCCCTCTTCTTATTCCTTAAAGCTAACAATAAAAAACTACCAGGGAAATCTACCAGGGAGTGGTGGCATCCTTAGCTATGCTGTTGTCCTGTGGTGTTTGAAAAAATTCATACCTACAAATCAATATAACCCTCTAGAGATTTAAACTCTGGCCTAAGTCCACAGAGGATTTAAGGATGAAAGTCAATGATCAACTCAGGATTTTGTACCTAGATATGACAGATGTTGTTTGGCCACATCATGTTTTTTGAACAGGAGAGCTCATACTGTGTGAAATACCACTACTCTAACCAAGACCATGACTTTTTTTTTTTTGACTTCTGGGTTCCCAACCAACCACTCATGGCTCTTAATGGGCTCTCTTCTGATGTAAACATGGAAATTCAAGATAGATTATTAGAAAGCATGCAAACAACAAGTACTCAACTTGGATTCTAGTAAGAAAGAAAAGAAGGAGACATATGCAGCCATCTAAATCCAAAACAAATATTTGTGGGATCATGTATTCTCATATCTCTATTGATTTTAAAGAAGACAAACCCATTCCCATCTCTTCTTGTTACTATGTTAGTAATTGTTATCTCACACTAGGAGGGGTTTGTTTGTACTAAAATAAAATGGTACTTATTCTATCAAACCGTCAAAAACTATAACCAGTACACTGCCTTTAAAGTGTAAACACACATTGAAGGGCAAGGACCAACATCAAGAGATCTCACTCTTGTAACAAAGAGCAGTCGACACTGTTTGTTACTAGCAAGCTTATTTGAGGAACATAATGTGCTTATTCTATCCTGTATATAACAGGACCCTTAAGTCGATCATTTAAGTTTATAGTGGCTTTATGTTTTTCAACAATTCCAGTCAAATTGCACACATTTATTTAAAGCTTGCCCAGCATCTTGTATTTACAAAAACTGCCGTATATTTTAAAGCAAGAGTCACTCCCAATTAGCCGAAGTGTTTAAGAAAATCATCATATATCCTGAATGATGAAAGATCACAGAAGGAGGTCTCCTAATGGATGACAGGTGCAGGAGTGAAAGCATCTAAAGACTGTGCGCCAAAAACTTAGTTTGCAGAGTAGCTGCAGAGTATCATAATTCACTTTAAATTGCACCCAGGTCACAAAGTTAAATAAGACCTTTGGCTCAGAAGGTATTTAAAATTACTTCTCTTTTTACAACAGAAATAAACCCCAGAAAATGCTGACTCTTAAAAATGAGATATCTTAAGCCAGCTGCATATGGAGAATAAATATAAATAAATATTACAGTAAATAAATATAAATGAAATAAATACAAATTTCTTTTTTCCTCTGCTTTTAGGGAGCTAATAAAGAGCCTGGGTGAGCTCTGGTCATCCCTGAGGATCTCTTATCCTTCTGTTTGATTACAAAAACATTAAAAGCTAGGCAGGTTAACTCACACATTTAAAAGTTTTCATCCATTACACTTTCTAGTTACAAAACTTCTTTTAGAATCTTCAACCACTGGCAATTCTTTAAATGATCATTGCCATAAAAATCACCCAGAGAAAACAAGTTAGTTGGATGAAATCCCCCAAATCAGATTCTCATTTAGCTGACACAATGAGCTATGTTTTCTTAGAACTTGTCCTTGTGGGATTGCACAGACCCAAGGTGGCCCTGCCTGCAGTCAAGGTGGTACACGGTGGTACTGTGCTGTGCTGCAGCAAGATGCTTTTTTCCCCAAGAACTCACTCACAATTCAAGCGATTAAGCAACAGCAATTTTCTATTTGCACATGGTCTTACAGTTGCTTTCCACATGATT
The DNA here is from genome assembly GCA_013396635.1 of Penelope pileata. NCBI lineage: Eukaryota > Metazoa > Chordata > Aves > Galliformes > Cracidae > Penelope > Penelope pileata. Next base: position 105,503 of record WBMW01001215.1, on the reverse strand, counting down.
TCCTCAAAATACATTTTTGAGCGTGCATAATTCAAGGATGCTCAAATACTATCTCAGCAACAACAAGAGTATGATACTATTATTATGGGACAAAACTGCATTCAGGAAAGTCAGTTCAGGGACATATAATGCTGTTTTTGGTCATCATGCATGGAAAGCTGAAGATGACCGTGCTGAAGAAGTTTGGAGAAAACCAGAAACAGAGACCTCTAAGGTTACCCCACGTAATCAATGTAGAATAAAGACACTACAGTCCAGTCAGATACACATATGTCATGGGCAAACAAATAAAGTGTACAGGGTCACTAGAAGAAAAGGGAATGAATAAAACCAACTTGCTGGTCTGGATAGTGCCAGAGTTTTCTGTGTGAAAGCTACCAGGTCACTTAGTGCAGAGACGTGAACAAATCTGGTCCACAAAATTCAGTCATCTGCCCATATCACAGCGGCAAAAGAAAGTATCATAGCCTTCATCCAGAGACTGAAGTTGGGCACAAAGAAGCAGAAGATGTGCAGCACTTAGCCCCTACCAGTATGCTCAATACAGACTCTTTTCCAGAGCAATGAAGAAGACCAGAGGGAACTCCAGACTCCGTACCAACACCTCGTTACAGAACACCACAACGTGCAGTGTAAACACACCCCTGCACCACATTCAATGCAGACAATTAATCCTCAATCAAGTTTCATGTGCATGTTCAAAACACATGCAAATGTTACGTGCTCATCCATCCGTATCAAAGCACGTACTTTGCATGTGCAAAAGGAGACTTTATAAGTACGTGTTTTATTTCCTAAGAGCTGCGCCACAAATTCCATAAAGCATTCATTTTATACAATCTCAGGGTCTCTGTGAAATGAGATAATATTATGAAGAGCCATAAAGAGTATGAAAAGCCACTGGTAGAAAGAGATACGATTCATATTTCTAGTAGCGGATCAGTTGCAATGAAATCTGTTTTTCATCACAACTTGGTACCAAAGCTGCTACAGCTGCTGATTGCACAGAGATAGAGCTATATTTCAGTATCCTTCCAAAAACCTCATCATTTCAAAGGAAATTCTCTTCCTTTTCAGAAAAATCTCTCTTCTATTCAGAAAAACAGCCCAATACCTTACACATCACACAATGCAGCTTCTGCTGCTTCAACTGCAACAAGAACAACATCCAAACTATCGGATAACACTGTTCCGACCTTACTGGTTACTCTGCTCACATCACCAAGATCACGTTGGGTAAGTCAGGATTTAAAATAAAGCAAAAGTTCCCAGTCATGTAGCTAGATCAGAGCCCTAGGCTGTTGGGTTAATGCACGGTAAGGTGAGGGCTTTGGCTATATTGGCAGCACCATTTCTTTCCTGACCACAGGACATCTGCCATCAGTCATCTCACTGAGGCAGTTTCATTACAGGTGGATAATCCCAAACGTGTTTTACTCGAAGTTTATTTAGTTGTTACCTCTCCAAAATGGGCCTATAGGCACATGAAGACACATGTGGTATATGCAGATTGTTTCCATTCACACGTATTCTTTAAGACATTCTATGTAAGTGTTTAGAAAAAAAAAAAAGAAAGAAAAGAGAGGAGAGGGAGAGGGAGAGGGAGAGGGTTTTCTGCCTTTAAAAGCAGTAATTTGCAAATATGACAGTTGTAAAGTCTATTTCTAAACAAGAGCTGACAAACTATTGCCTTTCTGAGCCTGCTGGCAGATCATCAGCACCTTTGCTGCCATTCATTGCTTTCTTCAATCAGGAAGAGTCATCAGATCACTGACACCACATCTGCAGAAGATAACCCAGGAGGAGCACAGCAGTAGATTAGAATCATGCCAGTCGCAATCTGCAAATTCTAGTGCAAATCTGTTTCACGTAAGAGTATGCTAAGGACTCCTATTTACATTAGGAAAAAAAAATAAAATTAAAAGAGAAAACAAGAGAGTCTGGTCAGCATATCCACAGCAGTATTTTCAAGTCAAAAGAAAAAACACAGTAGAGAAAGTGTTCAAACTTCCTAATTTTCAACTAAGAAGAATCTGAGAGCAGCTTTAAATATTATCCTGACCCTGAGAAATACTATTCCCAATCATTAGAAAAATCCTTCCAGCTTTGCCACACGGGGTACGTAGAATCAAGGCTTCAGAGGCCACGCATCTCCCAACAGTTCTCCCTGGATCTTTGAATCAATTGTGAATGCAGCAGGAACAGCACACTAAAAAATCACTGCACTGACTTCAATACCTAAATAAGGCCAAGAAGCCCAGCTCTGAAAACCTTTGAACTAAATCGTAGCAGTGAACTTCAGCCCACACCCAGCTGACATCTGAACCACTGAAAAACTAGTCCAATTACACCCCAGCTCGACAGCAAGACTAGGCAGCTGTAAGAACGTATTAGCCTTTTGCTATCACATCCAAACCATCTGAAGTTAAAGTCACCAGCCCTTATTTCAGAAGAAGGGAGGCAGCACTTCCAGCAAGTCAAAGAGGCAGCTAAAACTTCCAACCTTAAAACTAAAAAAGTTTGGGCTTACCTGGGGGTCACCTTTGCTGAAGAGCACAAATTGCAAGGATAATACTATGTCACCTACAGGATTTCACAAGGTTTGATGCATCACCAGAAAAGTCTCAGTTCAAAAGATGGATTAATGGGTATTATCGGTGGTAGCTATAGCATCAGTCTGCTCACATCTCAGGCACAAGCCCATCAGCTTGTAAGCTGCCTTTCCACTTAAAGTTAGGATGTAACAGGGTGATGTCAAGAGTTCATCCTTCTGCTGTTTACCAGTTAAATAAGGACTCCCTTTGATTTTGTAATATTTAAAGTTCTTGATCAGACTGAACCAAGCTGATTAGAAACAGATTTTATAAGCAACATCATGCCATTAATGTAGTGACTTAAAGAATACAATAAACGCGAGAAATCATCTTGGTTTGGCTATTAAGAGACAATCTGCCTGCAGCAACATTTGCAAGGTATTTTATTTCTTCGCCTGTAGAGCTGATGTAATCTTTCAAGAGCTGTAAGATTTAGAAAGCCTCACAACAGCGCAGTTGTTTTCCTATTAGCGTACCCCATGCAGAGAAAACTGGCAATTATCACCTTTGTGGAATGTGGTCTGCCTGTGTTACATTCGCTTTGACCTCCAGCGTGGGTCAGAAGATGTCACTTTCTGAAGAAGTCTGTGGCTGTTCTGTCATCCAGACAGAGAATACTGCCCAGTGCCTTTCAGAATGCCCAGGAGCCTTTTAAAACATCTGCTATAATGCAGAGGAATTCCTGCATCCTCCCTCTTGCTGTGTCACTCTACAGCTGGCTATACAGAATGGCTTTCAGAGTATTCCTATCTCAGGCATTTCCCTAGCCCAGCCAGGAGCATCACAGCCACATTCAGTTCAGGAATCTCTCTTCAAATCCATCAAAAATGTTATACAGAGTTATACAGAGCTGCTTACAGAGTTGCTGTAAAATTGCCTCGTTCTATCCAGTGATAACTAATACAGCTTTGCAGTGCCCAAATCCTGCCCCTTGAAGATAAAATCCCTATGAACATCAGAAGAAACCAGGATTCAGGTCTAAAACATATGGAATGCATAACAAGTGAAAATATCTGAATACCATTTTTATTTCACTCAGCACCACAAATTAAACCAGGCCTAGCAACTCCTGGTCCAGTACTGGCAAATCTTACTACTCGCACAAACAGAGTTCCTTCACAACACAGTCACAATATCAGCCAAATAACTGCGCTGAAACCAACCAGTCTGTTAAAGCCCAGAAATCCTAGATTTGCCAGAATGCAAAGGCCACCATCCTTCTAATCTTGGTCTTCTTCTCCATCTGTAAAAAATATACACATTTGCAGTGAAGCTATGCGGCTGTGCTGGAAGCACCTCCATAGGAAGGTTGATTAACTTAATGATATTTATATCATCAGTGGGTTATCTGCAATTCAATCAAAGAGCAATCAAGGTCTGTTTATTAGTTTATTTTCAAAAGGCATTTAGAGCATAGGTTGGGCATTTATTGAATAAAACAAATAGGATTACAAGAATTAAATCACCGCTTGTCGAAAACAACATTTTCTGTGGCAAGGAGAGATTTACAATCATTACTGAATTAAAAGAGAGTGAAAAGATGAAAGCAAAACATCTGCAGAAAAAGGAGCAGAGCAAGCCACTTATTTCTATTTTCTAAAGAGGAATTGCTATCAGAGTAACAACTTCACCCAGGATGGCATTATTTCTCACTGCAAATGCGTACCACACGACTGGTCTCCTCAGTCCCCAAAACTGCTTCCAATATTGTTCTTGTTTAGATTGTAACTTGACTCGCACCTTCAATTCATGTTTTGTTCATGTACACCTTTTATGCTGGATGACTTTACTTGTCTTCATCACCTCAGCAAGTCAGAAGGGAAACATTTTTAAAAGCTGTGGCATTACTCAAGCTGTGAGGTGGGCGACTTAAGAGAAGCAACATCTTAAAACACTCTGCACAGGGGCAAGTAAAAAGTCAATAAGGAAATACCATAGTTAGGCTCTTTTTAACTTGCTGAAAGTGTGAGACAGCAGTTCATTTCCTGATCACTCATGTGGAAATGGTAAAAAATAATTAAGAGCTATGACCAATCACCAAATCAAAGCAAATATTAAATAAGCAAACTTGTTTCCTATTGTCAAGTTTAGTGTGCAAGTAAGCCACAGCATTCAAATTTTAACCTTTAAACCAATTAAGAAGTGTACATGAAAAGAAAAAAAGATTCAGTTTATGGCTACATCACGTTAGAACATCAGCAGCACGAGCTATGGGAGCTGCTGGAGCCATGTGGTCAAGACTGGGCAATTAGATGTTAAATTCTCAGAATGTAATTTGAAAATAGAAACTACAGTTTTAAAACTCCAGCGTGCTAAGATGAAGCAGAGTAGGGCAAAGGTAGGAAGGGGAAAGTCACCATGCAAAGGCAATTCATTACAATTGTTTCCAAGCACTGTAAGTCTCCTCCTGCGACTGCTGTACAAGACGTCAGCCATGTGGTTGCCTTTATACTGATCCAGAATACGTATTTGCTGGGCCATTTGTACCATCGGCTAACTCAAGACAAAGATGTTGGGACACCTGGGCACTGCAGTGTTGAGACAACAGTGGGAAGGGAAACATCAGCTTCAGGGGCAATAAGCCTTAAAAATAACACAGAGCGACTAGGGTGGCCAGGAGGATAAGGCAATGAGAAGAAACACTCTGACGGGTTCGCAATTTGCAAAACACACGAACTCCTCCCAGTAATCCCATTTCCTCCCATTGTTTAGAAGAACTTCTAGCAGGAGGGCAAGATCTGAGAGGAAAAGAACAGCGTGGCAAAACTTAGCTGTAAGGGTGAGAGGGGCTGGTGCACGACAAACACTGCCTTGTGAAACTGAGGAAGTGAAAAATTCCAAGATTTGCAAGTGCACATGGGCTGGAAATGAAGCCACTGCAGCTGCACTCAGACCAAGTACCACCAGTACAGTTGGTTTCCAACCCCAAAGTGTTCTTAAAATCCCACTGCTGCAACTGCCCACTTTCATCGATGGGGGTAGGTATTTTTTCTTACCTTTAGGGTGACTGCACACTGGAACAGGTTACCCACAGAAGTTGTGCAGCCTCCATCCTTGGAGATATTCAAAAGCTTGGACGTAGCCCTGAGCAACCTGCTCCAACCTACCCTGCTTTGAACAGGAGGGCTGGACTGGGGCATCTCCAGAGGTCACTTCAAACATCAAATATTCTGTGATTTTTCTATGCTACTTAAATACAGTTTTCAGTTGAAAGCCTGAAAAAAGCCCCCACATTCAAGCTTAGCTATAGAAAGGATGCAATTCACTAAATACCACTTTATTCAGAGATATTTTTCTGGGACACCATGCATTTTACTGCATGCTTGGGAAGTTTTCTGGAATAGCAACAAAAGCTGTCCTTCCAAGCACACAATTAGAAAGACAGATATTAACCCAAACTCTTCCTACTGGAAAACTTATTACCAGCATGTGCTAGGCAGATGAAATTGTGGAAACAAATTCCTCTAAATTTGGGGATTAAACATTCCAATTTCAGATTTGCATTCACTTTTTGGAGCTTGAATATTCTGACTATTCATCATTCAGCTAAATCCACACCAGGAGCCAGCAGGGATAGCAAGGAAAATGAGACTCCTGTCTTGAAGCTGCAGCTACTGCTACAATACCCTGCTGCTATTGTCAAAAATGCTGACACTCTGCTCTTTAAAATTAAACAGAAGATGCTACTAACCCAGATTTATTATTACTGGACCTGCTTCCAAGTTGTGAGGTTAGCCAAAGGGTTGGGGGGAAAAAACTCTGAAAAGGAAAGGGATAGTGTTGGGCTTTTATGCAAACAAAGCCTATTCCTGAGTTTCAGAAGACTGTTTTTTTCTTACTGTTGATTGATTGGGTGTCAGTTTAAAACCAAACTGACATTTTTTACATTTTCAGTGTTCTTTCACACACAAGGTCTTTCTAACTTTCAGATCTTTAGCACAAGAGTAACCTCAGCTTTTTTCCTATGCATCATCTGGCTTACCCCTAGAAGACAAGTCAATCTCTGTTCCTCCTAAGCAGGATTCAGGGCCTTTCAAACTCCTTAGCTATCAAAAAAACTCCCTTGTCTGGGATCTGCCTTCCAGCATGACCTCTCCCTTTCACCACCTGGATGGCTGAAGAACCAGCAAGAAATGGCTTTCAAAAGAGGGGAGAACTTAACTGACAAAAAAAGTTTCTTTTCCACTTCAACTTCATTAGATTTACGGATACGAAAGTGGACCAATGTACAAAGCCTGATATTTTCTAGCTGTTGTAGATTAATGGTTATTCCTTCAGGTTTTGCCCTCTCACATGAAATAAAGAACAGCTCAATCTATCCTTTTTTGCAGAATTTCACTTCAAAATGAAACTTCTCGCTAAAGTAAACCAATAATGCTACTTGTAAAACTGCTTTTAAGAAAATCTGAACTACACTGAAAATATTTTCACCCAATTCTTTTTTTTTTTTTTTTTAATTTCCATAAGGAACATTCCACACACTTATGAAAAACAGCTTTGCAGTCAAAAAAAGTTTGAAAATTGTAATGTTTAACTAACAGAAATTTTGTGTGACACAAAGTGGAGAAATGGAGAGGAAAAGAAATCACAATTTTTTCACAAAGTCCTATGGTATTTTTGTGGAAACCTCTCCTACTTGAAAAAAAAAAAAACCATACATCTCATATCTCAGACACAAGAACAGTTATGAATAAGGTAACAGCTGTACTGCAGAGAGAAGATTGGGCAAAATGAGTCAAATTGGTTGCTTCACTACAGCCAGATGAGAGGATCTCTCAATAAGTTGAGATCAACATTTACTTTCCATTCTCTTTCTGCCTCCTCCCATTTGAGAAACAGAGACCCTCATTCCTATCATCAGGGTGTCACAAAAGGCCAGAAGTAAGAAATATGTGGGAAAAAAATATAGTAATATTTTGGATTGTGTCCCTACACAGAGAATTCTATATCTAGAAAGTGACTGAGGAATTTCAGCAACAGCTCATGTCTCACCTCGATGTGTTCCAATAACGCTTGTATAATTTTAAGCACATTGAAGAGCAATTATTATAAAGGAAACTAAGACTGTACAGAAATATGTATACGGAGAAGTTTGTTTTAAAAGATTTAAAAGATATTTTGAACCAGATATGTAAAAACATCCTCATCTTCATCTAGTTCCAGCCAGCTCCATTGCTTCTCCCAGAATATGGCAGCTACAGACCCAGTTCAGGTTCCCATTAATTTATTGCTTGAGTTCTACTCTTTTGTTAATGTCAGGTACAAGAACATGCTTAAATAACTGATAGATCTACAGGAAAAATGAAAATAAATATTTCAGTATACTAAAAGAAAGTAATGGTCAATGTTTTAATGAATCAATTATATTTCAGAATGGACTTCTGTTTTGTTTTACATTTCCTTCCCTTGTAAATGGCATGCCAACTTCAATACTTCATTCAATAAATGACTATTAAGTGAGTGCAAAGTTACAAGCATGTTGGTCTCTATGACAGGCCATACATAATCACCATAGAAATATATAATTACACCTGTCAACCTCATCTCATGCAATTGATTCAATAACTAACAATGTCAGTAGCAGGCTAAGCTTAGAGGTCTCACTGTGTGAAAATACTCATACATGGCTAAACATCTTGGTATTTTAATTGCCTGTCATACTGCCAAGGTTCCCATATTGTACTTATCTCCACAGCAACAGGCTGGAATGAGTAAAGCACATTTAATAACTGAAAAAAGTGAATTTATAATCTTGCAGTTGTTTTGTTTTACAGACGCTGCAGAGTGCTGTGAAGACAGCTGGAGATGCAGTTGTATTGGATTGTACGTACATGCTCACCATGAAATAAAACTAATCATATAAATTTGAAAATTCTTCCTAATTACAACTACTGGAGAGGTCAGCTCATGCCTGGAAGTGTACGCATGTCCAGCTTGACAGGATGTTTAATCTCAACGCACCAGGAATAGTTGTGTAAAAACAGCTACTAAAAGGCCCCTAAGGGCTTAATCATGACATGTTTGTTAATAATAATTATCAATATGATTCAATCTAATATTCTAAATTACTTGCAAGCTATGTTGCACTGAAGGGCTCTAACGTGCCCAAACGCTAACCCCACTGAACTCAATGGCCAGGCTCCCAGTGCCCTGAGCAGCAGTAGGGTTTACGTCTACCGTGCAGTCTGTGCTAATTGCACATGAAGACAAGAGAAAAGTCTTTGTAGCCTGAACTTTAACAGTGACAGAATAATACCAAACAGACCGGGTCAGGGAAGGAACTAAGCAGAGATCCATCAGGAGATTTAAAGACCAGCAGACCCTGGGAGCTGAAGGGATAGAATCAACTCTTCCTCAGGAAAGACAAAGGAGTTAACAAAATATCTGGCTGGTAAAATAGTAACGTGGGAAATGAGGAGACAAACAAGTGGAACGACTGCTCATGTTAGCAGTAGGTAGTTCTGGAGGCTTTACACAATGCAGGAGTTTAAAGCTAACATCACAACGCAAATTCTGTTCACATTTTCCCTAGCACGTAGAGCCCTGCATGAAAATTCTTTGTGAAACGTTAAATTGCTTTCAAGGTATTCATAAGCTCAAATAATAAAGAGAAAAGGTAAAGAGCATAGTTGAAGAAATCTTTCTAGTCCCTAGCACAATAACAGAACATGAGTGGGTGAGAATACACAGGTGTCTAGTTGCAATAAAGTAACATACCTCTATCACCTCACTTCCTCCGCAGACCTGTCTGGCTTTACTCTAATGACTGTTCTCTGGGTCTCTTCATTCCTCCTATGTGGTTTGGCTGAGTTTAGCAATATTTCTTAGACTCAGCCAATATCACCATGAACTGAAATCTTTAGAAATAAAAGGAGCAACTCCAAAGTCATCATAGGAAAAAAAAAAAGAAAGAAAGAAAAAAAAAGCAACTACTTTCACCTACAAACACTGGCTGCCAAGTGTTTTGCAGCCAAATGCTCAAGATGAGCATGCCATTACAGAAGAATGACTCAATACAGCCACATTTATTGCTGCATGGTTTCATATTGAATGATCATAGGATGGGAATGGAGAACAGAAGACAAGGCCAGTGAATACAAAACACAGAAAAGTAGAAAAATAAACCAAAACAAAAACAGAGACAGCATCTTTACAAGGGATTTATCACTGTAAGTCCCTTGGAACTTTTCTCCAAAGACAGAGTTTTGCAGAACAAAAGAGATATGAAAGTCTCCTGCAAAGTACAGCAGAGCCTCTTGTTTCCCTGCTTAGGTCCAGAAAGTAGGGGGGAAAAAATGGTAGTGCCACGGAAGCAAGCTTCCCCACTGAAAGCTGGAGCAGCAGGGAACCTATTTATAGGAACATTCAACTGTCAGATCTAAGGTTCATGTGAGAAATCCCCCCTTCAGGTTCTGAAGCATCACTTCTAGGCATGTCAGTAGTAGGACTGCCACGAGCAAAGCACGTCCCATAAGCGTACTCTGACCTTACCAATTGCTCTGTCCCAGGTAGAGGCAAACAGGTCAGTTTGGTGCAGAGCAAACAAGCAGGATGCACAGGAGGTATATGGGATCCAGAGCACACCAGGACAGATGTCCTTGTGCATCGTATGTCGACCTGGCCAGGCTCTTACCCAGCTGACTCTAACCTCAGGATGAGCAAAGGACCCACAGTCTGCTGAGAAATGACAGTCATTGTACCCTGCTTCACAACACAGTGAAGTAATTCCCTACATTCAGGGCAAACTTCTCACTGAAATAACTGCGTCCGACTTGCTTCTGCTGTCTTTGTTGGAAGTACTACTTATGTTAGTTACAAAACTAAAAACGGTGGTGGCTGTGCATACATAAGGAGGTGGAGATTTAGATTTTCAGCTAGCATAAATCAGCATGGCTATTTTGAGGGAAAAAGCACTACAATGCTGTTTTTCACTGTGGTGGAACAAGCCTATGAGTAGACACACATCCCAGAAACAGGTTCACATTTGCCTCCCTGATTTTCAGGGCAGGTACAGTAGCTGTCACACACTGGCCAAGCATTCTTGGAGCTGCTCCAGAACATCAATCTAGTATGCTTTCAAGCCTGTCCTTGGAGGGCTCAGCTGGCCTGAAGTCTTCCCAAAGGATCTATTTTCTACACCCTCTCTCAAAGCAGAGCAGCCAGAATAAGTCCGAGCTCAAATAGTTTTACAGGGTCTTTATATTTGTTGTAGTACTTAAGAAACAGGGAGAGTGTCACAGCTCTAAGAGTGTTTCATAATATACACAATCCCCAAAATTATACTCAAAAAGTCTTCCATCCACATACAGCTATCTCTGGCCATTCATCCGGACAAAACCCCAAAGCAGAGACACTTCATAAAACCTTAATAACATTTCATATCAGTATTTGCAAGCAAATGTCTGAAAATGTGTAAAAACTGCTTTTTCTATCAACTTAGTTTATTTTTATTACTGTTAATAAGGCTCATTTCTCCCCTGCAGCCAAAATAAAGTAAAAGATATTGTTCTTTTATAAACAATAAAAATGTCAAGCTACTAAAGTTCAAAATAACGATTATTAGAATCCCTTTCAAGTGAAACATTTTTCCAAAGATAATTACATATTTTAAACACTGTTCACAGAGCAATTTAAGCTCCTGTGTGAACAGCTGAATGAAGCAAAACCCAGCGCTCCCCCCTGGATAGGAAGCACTGCCAAAGTGCACATAGGACTGGGGCAGGAGCTGAGGGTAGGGCACTGTTTGCCACGTCCCAGCGGGTAAGTGAGCATGGCTGTCTGACTGCCAGGAGCACAGAGCCACGTTACACCAGCCAAGGACCAGCCCCAATATCTGCAGCTGAATTTCCAAACCACAGACAAGACCTAATTCAACTCCCATTAAAGTCAATAAAAACCTCCCATTTATTACAGCAGCACTTGGATGAAGGCCATACTGATGTTTACTAGAAGCCAGATACAAGGTCTGATTACTTTTATACTGTTACACATCAGATTTTCATTCGCTCCATTATTTACGGGCTTGCAAACAAGCAAGAAATTCTGATCACACAGTCAAACAGACCTCCATTTGCATCCTTGATTGGCATGATGAGGGTGGCAGAGAAAGGTTTGAATATGTATTACACAGAGCAGTAGTGCACAAAACCTGCAGGATGCAGCAAGGCAATCAGGCAGCATAAAGAAATTGAAATGGAATTCCTTGGAGAAAGGGATCATTAAGTGCTTAACAAGCATCACTCCGTTATATCTGTTTTAGTGATGTTAGCATAATTTTAATTGTTACCATCCAATCTGTTGTGATAGCTTTAGAGTTATCAAGATGCTAAATATTTTATGGTGACATTTGAACAATCAGAAAGATTAGCTGCAAAGCTCTCTGCCCAGTAGCCCAATGACTGAATAGACAAAAAGAGGGATCTATTTTCCGTGTGGAACAAAGACAAGACAGAAAGATCAACACAATTAAATATTAAACAGAAGTAATTACATAGGCAGCTAACTAATAACTCAAACACCCTGTATTTTATTATGCATTTCCAACCAATCAAATTGTACAATATTCTGGATGTTCCTGGCACATCCTGCTCCACAATTTGCTTCTTAAAAAAACTTACATAGAGGCAAGGGAAGTACACAGGATAGGAGTTTCAAATTTGTGATAAGATGACAAAAAGTGTAGTTATTCCTACTAGGAAGTCTGCAAGTCCTATACAATGCTAATACATAGCCAGGTGCAGCTCCAGTCTGATTTAAGGAACTAAGTAAAGATATGACATTCTTGGCAATTTGGGGCCTCAGTGTGACACCTACTGAAGAGATCATGGACTCATGTTTTTTAAAGAGCAGTATGCACACTTCCAACCTGCATGCGGGCATTTTTCAGATCTAACGTTCGTGAAATCAGTAGATGCTTAGCTCTAAATATCACTGCAGATCTGAGCTGCACTGACTTAAACAGGCTCATTCACTTGTTTTAAAATTACACACCTGCTAGAAACATTTGTTGAATCAGGGCCATAAAGGTTATTTGCAAGTGATCCATAATTAAATGCAAACCAGTGCTCCCAGCAGAACAGTAGCAAGTAATAATGAGAAAGCTAAACATTATCCGGAACATTAGAGGCAAAGGACATAATTATTGCCATATGAAATATGGCAGCACTAGGGTTTAATATGCTTGTAAGAAAAGCTTGCAAAAGCTTTGTAGCATAGGCCTGAGACTTCCACCTGGACAAGTAAAGATTCGGTCTGAGATCTGACATGCTTTCAGCTTCTTCGGGAAAACTCAGAACTTTGCACCATACAGTGCCATTTGGATGCTATGATACTGCTAAGGATACTACTATCTAAAAAATTTCATCCTAATACATCTCTGTCTGATGATAATACAAACGGGTTTAGTTATTCAACTCATAAATGTGCTTTTGAAAGAATATTTTGAGGGGAAAAAAACTGGAATTTTGCACATGGGAGAAGAAAAAAGCTTCAGGTTATCTGACAAGTTAGGACATGAAGGCTCAGGCAGGCAGAGCCCTGCTAGCTCAGGGCTGCACCAAGACACAGGAGGATCTGAGTATGCCAAACTCATCTAGGTCATGTGCTGGCCTTTGTAGTCTGTGTCAACTAAAGATGCAGTACCTCTGTGTGGGCTTTCAAAGGAAGTGGTAATGGGCAGCTGAAGAAGACATACTCTGAGTTTGGTGATTTGGCTGTGACTCCACTTCTGATGCTGGAAGCTCGGAAGCCGCCAGCTCAGCGCTCATCAGGGAAGAAACTTTCCAACTGATGCGCGGTGTTTTCAGTGCATGTTTCCTGCCAACTTGAAAACAGGAATCACAAAGGTCCTGTTGAACTACGAACGAGGCAAGGGCAAAGGTTCAGGCATAGCTGCTGGTCCACATGTCCCCCGTGATTCTTAAAGGGAAATCTCTTCTATTTAGCAATTGCTGCAGCTACTGTCCTTCCTTCAGATGGAGCCCCCAGAATAACATCAAGGTACTCTGCTGTGGTAATAGGGCTTGCTCTATAGACTGTTGCTACTCCTCTGCTGCTGATAGGGCCTCTGACAAAAAATGCTGATGCTACTGAGGTTGCTGCTAAGATTTTTCTTTTTTTTTTTTTCCAACCTCAAGCAGTGATGTTTCTTTCTTTTATTGTCAAAGGAAAAAATTCTGATTCCTGCTGCCAAAGGGGTTTGCTGAGTTAGTCCATGGTAAGTTCATCTGTGAGGTAACATCATTTTCCAGCTCACCGTGGCTATTTTCAGGAAATTTATGGGAAGAGTGTTCAGGTAATTTCACAGCCACTGAGGCTGGGCACTGGACCAACCCCAGAACCTCAGCTGGTGCCTGACTTACAGGGCTGGTGACAGGAGCGGCTGCTACCCGCTTCCTCTGGTACCCTGAACACAGGGGCTGCCAGTTTCCCTCCAGAACACATGCTAAACACATTATTTCTGAATAATTTGATTCAAAAGGTAGCAAAGGCATCTTAAGCAAACAAAGCTTTAGAGCAGAAGAATGATAATTTAAAAATTAGATTGAGTGTACAAGAGGACTCCATGCTGACCACCAAAGGAGAAAATGAATTAGTAACTGGGCATCTTCCTTGATGGGTCTGCAACAGTTCTCCGTTGTGCCCCTGCCGATAAGCTAGAAATACCTGTAGTCCTGATATCACATGACACATCCTCCAACATTTTTGTGCATATTTGATAAAAAGGAGAAACACTCGAAAAGTAGAAACATGGTGAGCCAAAGGTAAGGTAAGGGAGCCAAAGACCAGAGGTTTAGTAGCCTACACAGAGAAAAGGAAGCCCAGACTTCTGAAACAAGAGGCATTTATGCTCAAGCTCCTGCAAATCCCTGTCCAAAGAGCCTACAGATAGACGGTGCAGCCTACAAAAAAGAAAAGAAGCGGGGAGGGCGAGGGAGGACGTAACACTGGCATTATCTCAGTGACTCTCACAGCAAGCTCTGACTGCGCTGAAAACTCATGCGGCATCTGCCTGACCTTTGTCCTGACACATCAGTGGAGATGGCCAGGAGAACCCATGGGCCATGCAGAAATCATACTGCACCTCCAGAAAAGGGGTGTGATATTTGCTGTCTGCATCAACAGGAATGACTCAGAACTCAAAGCTGTTTCCTCAATGTCTGGGTAATTTAGAAGCTTTTTCTTGAATTGCATTTCTTATAACAATTTTGCAGCTACTCCAAATCACAAACACTTCAGCCAAGTCTCAAGAGTGCCATTCAAAAAATGAAACCTCTTTAATCTTTTCAGTAGGAAAATCAACTTAAGTGGATAACTATTCTTTGTCATTTGAGCTCGAACTGGTAAATACTTGTCTCATAAGAAAACCTCCGAGCAAAGATATTAGCTGGAAAGAATAAAACCAAGGGTGAATTTCCCCAGCCTTGATGTTAAAAGTCTGCAACATTTAAAAGATTAAACAAGGGTTTGGTATATTATTTTTAGCTAAAGAAAAACAGCATTGTCCCTATTAGACATTTCAATTTGCTTAAAATAATTGTGCCTCAGTAGCTTACAAAGGAGTGATTACATACAATGTGACAATTGTATTACTTATTACCCTTGACATCACTTCAGTAAGGGTCACTCTAGTTAAATATTTCATTTGTTATAATGTCCATCTTCATCAAGCTATTGTTGAAGCAATCTGAAAATCTTAAAACATTTGTTTCTTTGTCTTGCAAAAGAGGGCCCTGTTCATTTGTTCCTTTTAATACCTAGCAAATTGCTGCTGCAATTCAGAAAATCCTTAAAAGAAAAGGACATGGAAGAGAAATTCAATGTACTTCATTGGAAACATCCTTTTCTCACTTTTTTAGTTGTTTCCCATTAAACACCAAGTCCAGTGTCTGTCAGAGATGCACAGATGCTTTATTAAGACTATCATCATAAATACATTGTTGAATGAACAAGATGAAGGATACCGGACATTTAAATGCTTTTTATAATTTCATTTATAAAGCAATTCTGTAATATCAAGGCATTACTCCATAGTGAAAAAATTACAGCGTTCCTATATTTCTCCCTTTTTTTTTCTTTTTTTTTCTTTTTTTTTTAAGTTCATAATAAACCAAACCGTGCTTGTTGAATCATAACCACCAGGGTAATGTTGAAAAGCACACAGCACTAAGCTTTGGAGTCTACAATCTACATATAAATCTTCACCACAGAAGTAGGTTTACATCCTGCTCAGACTATGAAGAGTCATAATTTACGACTTCTAGTATGGAGCACGGGGGAGAGGAGGAAATACTGCTACTGCACACCAAATATCAACAATAGCAATACCACTTTCTCAGCTGGACTACTATGCATAAGATTACTTAGGGACTTAAAAGTATGGGGGTTAAATGCATTTGTTCTTGTTGCGGTTCTATTTTATACTTTGGCAGCCCTGGAGGAGAGAGTATGTCTTCCGAAGAAAAATTTTTGCTTTCACATGTGAAATGGATAAAATCACATCCCCTGCCTCCTAATGTTCCTCTATGAAAAGGAACATAGGTTGTGACAAACGAATTTGAAGTCCAACACCAAGCAAAAGAAGACATTTTTCAACTCTTCTGAATATTTCTGGTTTCTGCTTTTATATGATGAGACATCAGATAGGCGATACATGAAATTCCTGGAAATGCAAGAGAAAATGAACTGGGAAGAGAGGAATTTTCTTCATTGGGTCGGCAAATTCAAAGTACACTGGTTTAGAGCAGTGGAAAGATTGCTTTTTGAATTTTGATACTGATTTTGAGTTGCATTGATAGCCCTGGTCTCGACTGGGACTTTCTGTAAACCAACATTTGCTAAGCGTAGTCAACAGCTGTCACTCTCAGTTTGATTTGCGCTATTATTGACAGAAGGGGGAAGGGGCTGGAAATCCTAAAAGGCAGTTTTCATTGCAGTGATTCCTCATCCACACCTGTGTAGAAGGTGCCTCCAGGCCAACAGAGAAAGCTCATTTCCAGCTCAATTTCTTGCCTTCATAGCAACAAAGCAACAAACCCAAAGCAACAAGTCCAAAGGTTGCCACCAAGTTGAGGCCAAGGGTTTGTGCCTACACCAGAATCTGATTCCTACAAAAATTGAATTCATCCTTATTGCTATTTTTATAAAATGGGGAAAATTCTATTGAGTATTTTGAGACTTAAGGATAAAAAGAATAATTAGAAATTCACTGCATTAATATTTATTAGTTACTGTTATTAATAGCACTATGTACCTTCATATGGTAACTATTACTTCCTGCATCTCACATCAGCATGAAATGAGCCACAGCATGGAAATGTCATTGTGCAGAACTCAGCACAAGCAGGCTGACCTCCGTTCTCAAGAATTAATGCACAGCTTTAAAGCAAGTCAGACCTGAAGCATATATTACTGTATGGGTTTCTCTGTAAAATAACCTATCCCTCTTTGAGGCATGGTTTAAAGACAGAGCCCACAGGACATAAATCACAGCTGCTAAAAATACAAACCCCTTAAGGACATCACTCCTTAATGACAGCAGAAAACTTCACAGGAAAAGACACCTGCCCCAGTGACATAGAATAATCACCTTCTCAAAAGCACGTGTTGGATGCCTGCTGGAGTGAGCAAGCTCAGAGTGCCAGGTTTTCCTTTGGAAGGAGAGACAAGTTACAAAACTCAAACCAAAAATCCATATTTCCTCTCAGGAAATAACTACTTTTCAAAGCGGTGAAGTATATTATTAAAAAAAAAAAAGTGTAAGGGTGCACTAAAGTTTTACATACAACTCCCTTGGGAAGGGCCTTCCCATTCCTGCATCCCAATTATCAATGCAATCAAACCAGTACTATTAGAATCAGATGCCTAACAATCATCTCTACTTGTTTTATCTCTCTAAGTCATTTGCAAGAGATGGATTCAAACCATTAATTGTAAATAAGAGACTTCTCTCCAAGTTTTAAAAGAAACTCATCAGTTTTTTTGCAGGACTGATAGTGTGATGTTGACTGCAGTATCAATAATTTTGATTTAATACTGATTTTCTTGTCTTATAAAGTAACAGTGCCAACTTACCTAGACCACTTTCTCTGGGCAATCAGATTTCCCAGCTGCCATGGGAAATGTTAAAATGTTTCATTTCAGATTTCAATAAAATGCCGGAATTTATGCTATTTAGAGAAAGGGAGAACTTTATCTGGCTTCAATCTTTTGATGAGGTGGAAACACATTTCTTCAAAATGTTCCTTTCCTCATCCCATACGCATTCTATTGGACATTCAAATAATTTTACAGAGTATAATTCATGTGCAGTCAAAGGAGAGGGTCATACAGCAGAAAGAGATATGTTTAAAAAAAACCCTTACAGATTTTTTCAAATCAACATTATCTTACTAAATAGTTATTTCACCACAAAATGCTTGACTCGTCTTTTTTCCATGCCAGAATCAATGAAAGCTGTTACTGTAAGAACTGGACAACATGCAGTACAAAACAGACAGCAGGTTTGGCTCCAGCTTCTTCCTCCCCTCCAAACCAACTTAGCTTGCACAGGGCTCAGCCCCGTGGAGGCTGAAGCATATATTCACCTTTGAGCCACAGCTTTCCAAGCTCACTGAACTCTCCAGAAAAAAAGCTGCTGTTGAAATTTTCTAAATACATTTAGGACTAAATGCAAAGGCCTCTTCTCTGATTTAAATGCACTGATATGCAGCTTTTCTGCTAGCTACTGGCCTTGCCTTCATCGCTCTTCTTAAACAAAAACTCAGTGTGCCATTCTGTTGGTGGGTGCTAGCAGAGCTCCATGGCCTTCATGGGACACAGAGGACTTCTGGGGATTCGGTCCACAATGCGTATTACTGCCAACTCAGAATAAAACGTTCTCCCAGGCTTTAGCAGAGGGTACCAGTACTTCATGCCCATGTGCTAAGGCTGATTTTGTTAAGTTTATGAATCATTTCATGGCTTTTAAGATTTCCCTCCCCCATCTCCCTTTACCAGAAAAGCCTTAAATTCCAAAATAATGATCCAATTCAAGAAAAAAAAATCTGCATTATCTAGAAAAAAAGAGAATCTCAGTTTGGTATGAAGCCAGTTTATCCATGAGGAAGGCTGGCCTGCTGCAGAAGCTCATAATAAGTGGAGCCTTACAGCTCTGATGATGAAAGGTATAAAGCTGAAAGGGAAGCTATTTCTAATACCTAGCTTGGACCACGAAATGACATTCCTTTCCCTACCAATTTTCCTACCCATTTGGCAAATGCTGTCCTTGCTTCATTATCATGTATTCATAGGCAGAGCAAAATTGTTTTTGTCATATGTTCAGGTGGTTTTGTCTGGTGTTTTTCTGTTTCTGCATTTTTGCAATTAAAATGCTGATATCAAAAGTCGTTGCTGCACAAAGTGCGTCAGAGATAACAAAGTTAGTCCACAACCACTGCATAAGGCAACCCAGAAAAAATAAAAGGATGTTGTATTTCCATTTCACAGCTGGAAGTTAAAAAGATATTGAGAAAGCTTAGGAAAACATAAATAAAGATAAGAACAGTCATCCAAAATCTTAGGCTTGTTGGAAATACCCTTAAGACATTATTAAAATATTCTGCTTAATAGGAAACCATCAGGTTTTACCCAAGAGCAGCACTAATCCTGGCACATCACTTGCCTTCAGCTATCCCAGAGGACATTCCTCCAGTGCACAGAGCCAGTATACACAACAAAATATCCTTTGGAAATGCTAGCCAGGTCCCAGAAGCAGTCAAATTATCTTGTCAGCAGGGCTTCCCCACTTGGGTGCAATATCACACCGACAAAGCACTCGTGCTCCAGAATCCCACTCTTCTCTGATTGCCATCATTTTAGAAATCTCTGCAGTATGCTCCTGGAAGGGGTTAGATATAAAGCAAATGGAACTGAGCCTTGGATGGGGAATTGTCCCAGAAAGCACCCATGCTAGACAGTGCACAATCCTGAACCAGATGCCTCTCAAAAACGTTATCCTACTGGCTCAATCCACCTAATTTCCATGTCTCATTTAAGATCCCACGCTTCTTGCATAGCCTATGGAACAAGGCAGATGCTTTTCTGGTATTTCAGGGACTTTATTTGCTTTGTGGAAGCTTCCCTGCCGATTGCTGAATACCCATAGGTATTCAAAAGTAGACCTTGTCCCCGTTTGTACTGGCTAAGGAGGGAATGAAGGCCTCACATGAAAAGTAATTTCTTTTCTCTGTTTTCCTCTCCTGTGAACATCCCAGCTAAACCAGCCCTGTTTATCTTCAAAGTAGGCAAAAAGGAAACAACCTAATCTTAATGTCACCTTCTCAAAATGGCTAACATCAACGCTGGCCACAAATTATCTCCCAGCATATCTTCTCCACTCTGTCAAGATAAGTCTTAATTTTTCCCCTCCTCTTCATAAAGACTCCACCAGTGTTTTTAGCAACTTCCCTCTGTGATTCAGAACTGGTTTAAAAGCCTCTCACATTTTTGCTTCACACGTCTTGAGCAAAGAGCCCTCTAACATTCACATTCCCAGAAGTCTTGCTGTGCTGTGTTTATTCACTCACCATAGTTTGAACACGCAAGGAGGAAATAAAAAGGAGAAAGAAGGGGTGGGAGGCGGCTGTGGGAACAAGTGAACCTGCTACATCTAGGAACAGAGACCAACAGCACCAGACTAGAAAAGCCCCCAGGCTGGCTCTCTCCTCAGATACACACAGTCAATGATGAGTAAAATCTGTGGGCATGAAAATATCATTAGAAATTCACAAGCCGTGATTCTCCTACACTTTTACACCTTGTTATTACTGCCTGACTAGATGGGCTCTCTCCGAGGAGCAGGCTCGACTTACCTATATTGAAATTAAAGACAAAAGCCCACTTTGCAGCAGTACAGTCCTGTACCTGGCAGTAACAAAAACACGAACCACAAAAGTGCATGAGCACCCCACATAGGCTAACAGCTGAAGACAGCCTGCCTGATCTTTCTACATCTCCTTCAACAATAAAAATATAAAGCTTGACAACATCCCCATTCAAAATTACAGAGACCAGTATCTCTGCTGCAGGTAGCAGAGCACTGACAGCAGTGTGCCTTATATATCCTTAGCCATTCACTGAAACAGATACAGCATTTTGTAGCACTTAAGACTGCCCCTTGAGACATGACTGCCACTCTAAAGTCCAAAGCTTCAGCTGAAGTTCACATCATTCCCTAAGAGCTGTATGCGGTCTATGGTAGAGGTAGCAATGAGCAGTGTTTTTAGCCATTCCCTGCTCCCACGCTCTCTCCTCAAATTAAAAGGATGTGGCAAACACGGAACACAAACAAATTCCCCATGTTCAGTGGCACACACCACATTTCTGCCCATTATTAGATGTGACAAACACGAGAGGGGGCAGAGCAAAGGGCAGGCCACTTAGCGATCTTGTCATACAAAACTTCTCAAACATGCTCAGTGCAGTGTGGGATTACTCCAGGCTTCCCATGCGGTGGGTCAGGAACACCAGACGTGCAGCAAAATGGCTTCCCAGGAAACCAAGACGGGGAAAGAGGAAAATCCTACCCTCTGCATGTCCTTACAGAAACCCCTCAACAGCATGCCTTTCAGGAGAGGTTCACCACTTCGGTCTTACCTATCATCTTGTTAAATTACAGCCATACCATCAGGAAAGACTTTGCCAGGTGCAGCAAGAGATCAAGCTAACGCCAAGAATTTGTGGTCAGAAAAACCGTGTGTTCTCTCAATCTTTCTCATCATTTGCTCACAATGAGGGCACACTCCTGGTGTATCCCATTAATGTCCTGCTCCCCAGTGCAAGCTGCAAGACGGTTTGTGCTGGGGGGCTTTAGCCTTCAGTAAGCAGAAAGCACAATCTGACAAAACATATTCCCCCAAGCACTATATCGCCTGCAGCATCTACCTCTATCAAACTGCCTTCCCTGTAAACACTACCCTGGGTCTGATAAGTATATGGAAATGAAGACTGTGCCATCCAAAAGAGAGGGGAAGGCAGGCTCTTGCCTATACCAAGCACAAATAGTTTCTCCTTTTTCCCTTCTCTGGGAGTGCCAGGTAGCAAGCTCTCACCGTGCTGATGCCCCATTGTTTATTTCTCAAGCCTCTTGACAGAGCAGCCTTCCCATGCGGCAGCTCCCTTCCACAGGCTCTGTTCTCACGCAGACAGAAGGCTGCACTGCTGCTGCCTTTTTGATCTCAAAGACAGGGATGAGGGGGCTAGGGGAGGGGGATGCAGTGGGAATTCCCACCCTAATGCTACTGGTTTGCTTTTCAAGATGCTCAGCAGCACTGCACATGGCAATCTTGTGCAGCAGAGGCTTTCTTTAAGACTACATCCTCACTTTCCTCTGTGACCTTTATTCCCACTGCTTGCTTTCCTCTGAGGTTGACTCCAGCTGTAACTGATACCAAGGCATCCCCACCCCCATGGCTCCTTTGCACAGGCTCACAGGAGATCAGGATCTCCACCCTCTTGACTGTTGCTCCTGCTAGCAGATGTTACTAAATGCAGAGGAAGAGGTGAAAACCCCTGGCACAGAAATGTTTCTGTGAGCATCTGCCCACTGCCATGTGGTTCTTGCAACTTACTTAACCTCAGGCAAAGCACACCAAGAATGAAGGAGGTTGCAAGATGACATGGCTTTCCTCATGAGCATTCTCCTTTTGCTCCCTTGCTGGCACCTGCTTCCTCCCAGTGGAGATCCCAGTTATGATTTTCCATCAGCTCCACATAGGTGGCAGAGCATAAAAAACAACAAAAGGGAAATTTTAATGGCTTCCTATTAGAGAACAAGCAGCAGCAGTGACTGTCTAAAGAAAACCTATACAATTTTTTCACACATTATGGGAAAACAAAGACAATCTGGTCACCAAGTGCAAAAGTCAGGGTCAGGAGGACAGAATCACATTCCCAGCATACCTTACATGCTCCCAGAGAAGTCAACTTGTTACTTTTCACTTGCAGTTCCTCCACCTCATAGAAAGGGTTGGTGACTGTTCAAGAGCATGCCCTAGTCTGTTCAAATTGGTGTTCTGCTTTGAGATCAAAGGACAAGAAAAGCTTTGGAAAGTGCTGTGAGATTGACACAGACCTGAGGTCCTCCAGTTGATTTCTAGAGGTGACATCAGGAATAGTCTATGAGGAAAAAGAGTTAAACAGAAGTTTACACTGAAAGTGAGCAGGATGGAACAGGAAGGGAAGATGAGTGTATGCCGCTTATCATCCGAAGATGTTTTGACAAAGTCTTGCTGAAGTTAACGCCTACTGATTCCATTGCTAGCATTGTAAAGAAAAAGAATAAGATATATCTGAGTCCATCTGAGGTGCTTTGGATCTGATCCAAGCCCCTGCCCAAGCCATTGCCTTCTGCTGTGCAATTAAATGTTGATTCTGTTTGTACAAGCCGAGTTAATTATACTTCCTTGACAATAAGTTCATCTGAAAGCCTCAAAAACCAAGAATGCTTTTGAAAAACACCAAGACTACCTAATTGATCTACTTCTTTTCCATAGTGTTAAAATATTATCCAATATAGAAAAGTAAAGGGACATTTGTTGTAGAAGAATTGAAGCAAAATCAAGAAAGAATGAAGTTCCCCAAGTTGCTTCCAAATCACTTTAAAATTCGGTCATAAAGAATTTTCAGACTACCCACAAACTTTTTGATCATGATTAAACTTGTATTTTCACAACACAGACCAATATTAGTACGAGTTTACAAATAGTATTTCCTCTTATGGCATCTAGTCCTCAAAACATAGGTTTTTATTTTTTTCCACTGAATTTGCAAATGTTCAATATTTTCTTGCAGATCTTCCTAGAAAACTCATTGCTGGCTCAGCATTTCCTATTAAACTATCATTGAGGTCATCTTTAGCAACTAATTTATGGAAATTGGCTAAACCACAGAAAGTCACACCTACAGTTAAGCTGTATATAGATACCCAAGCAGACAGTAGCTCACACCAGGCAATATGTGGGAGGAAGTGGCTAGAGATGTTCACAGGCTTTACTCCTACTTTTAGAAACTGAGTAGGGATCTAAATAGATCCCACAAATGCAGCTGAAGATCTATGTGGCTTTATATGGGAATTTTGTGGCAGTCAGAGCTTCTGATCAGCGTTTCAAGTGGACAGCAAAGTAATTATTACAGATTGTCACTAGTTTGCAAACAGCCTGTTCCCCACCAGAAATATTAAGTGTATCCTGAGCATTTCTGCACTGTATCCACTGCAACCACAAGGGGAATAAAAACAATGACATGAGCAGACAACATGCAAAAGCTCAGAGAAAATCACGTTAACAAATGTCATTTTAAAACATCCTGGAAATGAGCCTATTCCCTTAGCTCAAATACAAATTAGAAAATAATAAAAATAATAAATCAGCTGTATTTTATATCCAAGCAATCCAGAAAGGTTGCTGTAAAATAGCCTTATTATACCAGAAGCACTGCAAGCTCTCTGTTTCATCCCAAGCCTTGCAACAGCTGTACAGCAGCTTGTGAAGGTACACAGCAAGCAGGTCTCAGAATTCCTAAAACACAGGTACGGCTTTGGGGCTCAAACAACCAGAAAATGGCTGCTTTTCTGCATGTTTCTTTCCATAACTCATCCCCACTTCTATCATGTGCTTCTTGTTGATCATGGAGGCCCTCATTCAGGTCTCTGATACATCCCTACGAAGTCATGGCAATTCTCCACAACATGTATCATAGCCCTTTTGCTGGAGAAGGCCATTTATGTAGGAATTATCAGTGAGCAAGAATGGCTAAAGTCACCTAAAGTCAGCAATACCAGATTTCCAACACAAAATGCAGTCACCTTTGGGACACACCCATAGACTCCTACTCACAGCAAGTATGATGGATAAGAACGGATGATAAAGGTTTGTTACGGGATGATGAAACTGCAGCATTATCTCCTGTTCCCTGACATGTCTGTTGCCTGTATATTATGTGTGCAAACAACACCCTTTTTGTGCCTTTCCCTCCGCTGCCCCTCCTGCTAGGAAGAGCCACCAGCAAACATCTACAAAGTGACTTCGTTGTTTGCCTTCAAACTAGCCTTCAAAGTCTCCCAAACCGTCATGCAAACAAACAGTTCGTCATCGCTTAAATAGCTGTTTTCCTGAGAGAGGATCCATAGACCAATGTTCTCATCACCTCCTTACACACCCCCATCCGACTATTTCTGTTACTTGTTGTCTTAGGCTTGCTTTGGAAGTAGTCTGAGGATTGGACCACTTCATTATTTTTTTGAGTGCATTCCCTGACATCTTAGACCATGACTAAGACTCATGGGCCTCACAGAGCAAGTAAATTCTAAGAAAATGCACCCATTAGGAGTGATCTATGAATGCCTGTAGACTCCCTGCATGTGTTATCAATAAGAACTGGGAAACTCTTGATTTGTTTTTATTTTCACAGACAGATGGTAGTTCCCCAACTGATATACAGCGTGACTTGGGACACATCACCATGATCCTTTCAAAACAAACAGAAGAGAATAAAGCTGAACTCACAAAATTAAACCATTTGAGTGTCTAATGGGGCAAGTGCGACACACAAGTGACCAGCCACTCTTTTTTGACAAAGATTTGCCTACAGGACATGGACATGGCTGCAAAATACCACACCTTTTATTTTGTCACCCACCATGGAAAAATCCACTTACAAGGACTTTCATCACTATTTTCCTAAGCACTCATGAGATCCATTGCCACCTCTCAGCTGATTCATTTTAGTTCTCACAGACACTTTGAGCTCCTTGGTGGAGCACTTCACCTGTGAAGCAGGGACAACACCTTGCCCATGGCTGTCAGGAAGGGAAGTTCATCTGCATTTGGGATTTGTTATCTGATGACAAAACAACAGGAGAGAAGAAACCTGCCACCAACCTTCCCCCTGCCATTTGTCCTGTCTCCATCTTATCTGGTAAGGTAATTAATTTAACTGCATTTAGGAAGTGACACTGGACATCCGAAATAAGCCAACAACACTGTCTCCTTAAGCCAGTTAGCAGCCCCAGCAAAGCACAACAGGACAGCTGTCCCCACTCTCAGCAGGCTCTCTGCCAGCTCTGCCACCAATCCACTGTGTGGGCAGGACAAATAATTTTGCTTCTCTGTGCCACCAGTTCCATTTCTATCTTTTTCAGTCCTAAGCTCTTTGGGAAGGGAATTGCTTCCCTGTTTTTAAGTGGAGGCAGCAGGAACACTTTGAAGTTTAAAAAGGTCATTAGACACTATCACGACATATTTTAAAATACACACTATTCCTTTAGCTCAGTACAGAAATAAATAATATGATAATGAAAAAATTATGGCAAAGTGAAAAAATATCATCATTAAAATACGCTACAAAGATCACGTAAGGAGAGAAGCATGCATTTGGAGATACCATTTCTTCCCAAAAGTCATGTGCTGCTGTTGAATGAAGTTGACACACAAATCCAGACGCTTGTGCTTCTTTTGAAAGACAACCCATTTCTCAGATGTATCGTAACAGTTTGTGATCTTGCTGTTGCTATGGCAGCTGCCTGTGTGTCGAACAACAAAGTCCTGTGTGTAGTTAGATAAATCTGCTTAAGTTATATCTATCCCAAGTTCCCAATGCTGCACTAAGTTATTATGCACCCTTTAAAAAAAAAGAGAGAGAATGTAAATTGAAGAAATATGTTTCAACATTGAACAATGGTATATAAAATGTCTTCTCCATAAACATTACCTTTCATGGTATTGTCATCATGTACCTTTGCTGACTTACTCGTGTCAAATTCCTACTATGCAGTTGCCAAATACAAGTAATTTATTCAAATAAACTAAAGTGATATTAAGATGATGTCTGAGTACAATAAAAACAATTGCATGATCTCTGTGCGTGTTTTAATTTTAATGTCTGGTAACACAATAGGCTTCTTCTCTCACATTTGGTATCCATTTGCTACAAAAAAAAAAAAAAAAGGTTCAGTATAAAATAAAATGCTCTGAGATGTACCACTATATCATTCTATGTCTTTCATCTCCTGCCTCTGAGAGCCACAGCATTCCACAGAAAGCAGACTTCTATTACAGTACCCGACCATACAGCAAATGCATGCTGCCCTTCACTGAAAATAATCTCACCAGTGCTCAGGCCCTCCACTCCTTTCCCCATGCCACTGCTTTCCATAAAGGAATTCCTGAGGGATCACATATATTTGCAGTTCATTTGCATATTATAGGGAGAAGCTGCAGCACACTTCACAAGTGCTTTGTTTGCTCCAGTTGCTCACTTTATCTCAGCAGGGATGACCAGCATACGAGCCAAATGTATTTTCCAGACGAGAGGTATCTGCCAGCAACCAGCTGACATTTTTTCATTTTTAAAAGTTACCTGGTCATTGCAGTAAGACCTAAGCACAGATCTATTCTGAGAGCAACAACAACAGAAAATCACAAAGGCAAAACAATAGATTTGGAGATTACTGAGGAGTGAGGCCTGGGTACTGAAACAAAAATAATCTCTGCAAAACCAGGGAAGTTTGAGTGCTCTGTTCAATAACTCAGAGAAAGCCACAACAGTATTTCTGATTTTCTCACTGGCTCCTTTTGTATTTTGTAGGTGACAGTAGCCACGATGTGCACAGCTGCTGTTTCTGTTAGCCAACATCAGCTGCACTAACAAACCCTGGCTGTGGTGGAGTCACAGGCGAGTCAGGCTGCAGGCCTGAGGAAGGGAGACCCATCAATACCACAGGTGACAGCACTCAGTCGCTCCTACTCACAGCCTGAAGAGCCTGGGGGTGATGGCAGAGCTTCAGCTGTCGCACAGAGGGAAGTGATGAGCAGCCACTTTGCACTAACACCAGTGCTCACAAATATGCATGTGCATGAAAGCAAACGTTCAGCAGTTCTCACATCAAAATTAGATGGTTTCAAAGTCTGTGGGAAAGCAGGAAAGCCCTCTGGGAAGCAAAGAGTTGTTCTTAATGGCACAGTGTTATTTCAAGTACATTTCAGTGTATGTTCTCCTTGGTGGGCCAGGCCTAAGCAGAGCTTTTGGAGGCACAGTTCCTGCAAGTAGAAGCATCTCTTACAGACTAAGTTTTTACCCACAGGAGCCAAACAAATATACGGAATGACTCTGAAGACAGCCTTAATGCAGTGTCCCCAGAGAGCTGAGGACTAAGTCTGCCAAGGCTGAAGCCAGCAAGACCAGCTCTGCCCTCCCGAACTCACCGGGGCTCTCATGCCCTGGCAGTGAGTGTTGCAGCGAGTCTAACACACCATGGCAAGGAGCTTCACTTTTACAGCTCCTCCACTGACACCACAAAGAAAGATGAAAGAGCTGGGTTTATTTTTACATTTTTATGACTTTTCCCACCCCCTTGCTACGAAGCTCGCAGCATTTCCCGCCCCCACAACTGCACAGTGACCGACCCTATAGGAATGCCTATGCCCAGCAGGGCAGAGTTGAGGTTGCTATGGCAACACTGCCTCCAAATTTCCTGGCCTCCATGCATGTAACATATTAACCTTATCATTTAATTGTTGGATATGTTTCAGGGTGGCACACTCTGCTTCCTACACAACGATGCTGAGGAAGCAAGGCTGGGAGCTGCCCCCTTCAGTCACCCATAAAGCAGCACAAAATCAGCCTCAGGAGCAACCTGGGTGCTGGGACTGGGAGCCTCAGGGCTGGGCTGTGGGGTGCCTGTGTCACAGCCCATGTCATGGGACACACAACGCAGTGGGAGGAGTGATAGGGAGCCTGGCATCTCACCCCCTGCCACCAAACCCACTGATCTCAGCTCCCATCCAAAACTCCCACCAGAGAAAACAAACCACGCACCTCCTGTCTATCCCAAACCTGAAGCACGACTCCTCCAAAAACTTCGTTTTCAATTCTGTATTAAAAGAGATTAAAAGTCCACTTTGGCCCCAGAAAGTGCTGTGCCGAATTCCTTGGTATTGTGAACTATTAAAGCTGGAATTTGATTTTGTTGGCTCTGTAATTTTCTTGACCCAACCACTTATCTTATTTTTTTCTCAGGCACTTATTATGAGTGCAAGGGGGAAGGAGAGAAGTGGGAGGAATCTATTTTATTTGCTGACCACTTTAACTTGTTTGTTCTAGAAAATAGCATCCAAACACATTTTCCAAGAAAACAGCATGACACTAACTACCATCAGCAGCAGGTGTGGAGAGCTCTTTGCTCAGGAACTTTCCACATGCTGGCAGAGAGACTAGCTTCTGGCAGTAAAGGAACTTGGACCAATACAGAAATAAGAATATGTGAGCTTGTTTGCTGTTAGTGTCACCAATAACTGCCCACCAAATCACTTAAATCTATAAGGCTAATGTAGTATTATATATGAGATACTTTCACCCATTGTTTAATGCTCCCACTGTAATTTTGTGGTTTTCAATGTACTGCTGTATGCTATTGCTGCATATGTAACAAATCAATGTGTTCTATAAAAACTACCATTACAAAAGCAGAATTCACTTCTACCTTCCCATCACAGTCTACAACCAATGCTGCATTTTCTCTGTGAAAAATAAGCCTCACTGATATGCTGAAGGTAGCCAGGTCACGCCAGATTAGAAAGTCCCAGAAGCAAAGCGGACTCTCACCAGCTCTCTTTGGACATTGCTGATTTTATTCAAAGGAAACCCAGGACCAAATGGCAGAGTCTAAAATTTGCAAGCTAGTTAAATTTGGTTGGCTCTGTTCCCGTTGTGTGTCCCCACCACAGTAGATCTTTCCATTTTCTAGATGTTATGGGCAATAAATATTTACAAGAAGGTCATCAGGGCATGGCAAATCCTGACAGAAGGGTGATATATCATCTCTCAGCCAACAGCATCCCACAGAGGGATGGGTCCAGTGGTACGCAGAATAGGAGATGCCGTAAGCTGGATGGGGCAAATTCCTAATACTCAGCTCTGTTAACTCTCATATACTGTGCAAATCATCTTAGATACTGGTACGAGGGCAAAGGAACAGAGTGCCACCCCAAACTCACCAGGCAGGAACTAACCATTCCAGCTGACAAAACCCCAGCTCATCTCAGGTGTGCTTGGCACACACAGCTCACGCAGTATCTATCACACAGCCATCAGTGGGCAGGGGTTATTGAACAAGGAGCTGAGTGTACGTAGTAGGATTGCTAGAGAAAAGCAAAGCAAATGCAATTCCTCTTAAAAACAAAACGTTTGACATTTAGCAGCACAGATAACAAGCTGCAATTACGCAGCAGTCATCAAGGTGGAGTAGAAAGCACAATGCACAGCCCTTGCAGGGTTGCTGTAGCAAATATCCACTTGGTGCTGCAGTGGGAGAAATGGGTTCCTTCCACAGCTGACACTCCAGTCACTTTGGGCCATGAAGAAAATAGTAAGAAATGCAGCATTATCCTTCCAGGTTTCATTTACACTGTGCATGGTCTGGAAGACCAAGAAGAACTCAGGCTGATAGCCTGGCATCATCTATTTTATGAAAAGCAAAACCTGAATGTGCATAGAATGTTCATAAGGAATACACCTCCCTGCACTGGATACGTCACAGCTCTGCTATGAAGAATTATCAGTAGAAAAAATACAAACAAAAAAACCAAAACCGCTCTGCCTAAGAAGCCTGCCTGCTCTATCTCCTCCTCTCTCCTCTGACACAACATCCTTCCACCTCCCTCCCCACCCAGCCCCTCGTAAAGCCCCTAGCTGTCTCATAAGCTCATTTATACACCCTGCTTCACTGCCCTCGCTTGGCAGCCTCGCTGTTTACTGCACTCTGAAGCACGCAGCTCCACTGATTCTCACGTTAAAAGCAGCTTGCAGTGGGCACTTCACCTCCTCGGCAGTGCACTTCCACCGACCCCAGCTCAGGAAGTCACTTGAGCATGACCAAGTGGAACCAGCTCATGCCCCAGAAGGCAACACAGGAGGGAGGGAAGGAAAGTGCTGAGATTTCCATGGGGCACTTCATTTCTGTGGGTCACTGCTGAGGCAGACACTCTCCAGCAGAGATCCCGGCAGGACTGGAGCCCTCCCTTCCACAAATCTTCACGGTCAAAATGCTCCAAAACCTTTGTTTCAAGTCTTTCTCACCCTTTGCCCTGAGCAGAGGTTATACTGCTCTTTCTCCACCACCCTCTTTGCTCCTTGGAATTACAAGATGCCTTCCCTTCCACCACGAAACCACTCCAAGAACATCCTGCCTAAAACCCACACGGCCCTTGAGGTGAGCCCTTCAGGGCTGGCCATGTTGTCCCCAGGAAAAACTGATGACACTGAACATGGCTCTGCCTCCTTGTAGGGACAGCAGCAGAGCTGTGACGCGTGCTTTCCTCTGTGGGTGTACTCCATTGACCTGCTTGCCTATTGTATGGCAACTAAGTAATAGTCTGATTGCTGCAAGGATTTTCCTATAATAACTTCTAAATCCTCTCACACCTGCTGCCTGCTAAAGTACTCCCTTATCCATGCACAGACACACTCAGTACATCACCTCTCTGTCCATTTCTATTGCTGCCGCCATTTGGACAAATAGGCTTCAGCTACCTGCATAACTAGGGCGATAGCCACTCAAATCTGTGCTTAATAATGAAATATAAACTGCCCCACAACCCTACATATCAGAAAGAATCTGCACAGTATTCACTCCTTTCTCAGTCAGCCACTGCCTCCTCATCTGTAAAATGGGGCAATCGCACTTCTCGCATCTGAGTGACAGTGTTTGCAAACATCAAGAAACAACTCCACAGAAGCCAAAAGGGAGTACTCTATTTGCATGCAAATTCATGTAAAAAATTAATCCTCACGTGGTTGCAGAAACATGATGCATACAAATACATTACTGCAAGCCTGAGACATTTAGCTTAAGAAATGCAGCCAACAGTTTTCTCTGCTAACTGCAGGCAACAAAAATAAAAATAAATCTGACGATGCATCTTCTTTTCTTTAACTGTTAACTCCTTATTCTAAATCTGATATTGATCCTTAATTTTCCATTTGCATTTTGACTGCAAGAGAGCAGGACACAAACAGGAATGGCAAAGACAATCCATTTATTTCATCCTTTCTTCATTCCTTGGGTCAGCTACTCCCTCTCTGAATCAGTGCTAGACCTGCTTGAATAGCTGAGAATGAACCTTCCACAAAGTGTGGATTTACTTTTACTAAATCCTCTAAGTATTAAAGCTCTTCACACCATTTGGTCTTGAAGTGATGCAAGAGCGAGGTGTGGACACCAGTGACAATAAAGAACCATCTGGCAAAGTGAACTCCAGGCAAACAATGACAAGCACAAGTGAAAAGAATTGCAATGATTTCCACAAACATGTGAAATACTATAAACTGTGTGACTTAGCAGCTTCCTCCTCCTAGCAAGTAAATAAACATGTCTGCAGTAGGCTGTTTGGTTCTGCCTTTTATATGAGCTGAGAATACACAGAGACTACTACATTTGCATTTTGCCTCTAAAAAAAAATATATGCAGATTGGTGAGCAAGGGGGAAAAAAGGCGAGAAAGAAAGAAAAAAATAAGAACTAACCAGACTTCACTTTTTCTTGGTTCTTTACTGTCAGGGTGATGTACTGGAAGTCTTTATTTCTTTCAGCTTGGGCCCCTCAGTAGTTCATTCTCCTTCCAGCCTGTTCTCATGCCTTTCTTATCACCTGCTGAGGCCTTGATCATGGACAGAGCAGACAAGCAGCAGGGGACAATTAGAGAGGAGTTCAGACTTTGATCATTTGACCATATGTGAATACAACAGCTGACCACATGTTTTAAAAGACAACTAACTTAAAAGTATTAAAAAAATCACAAAGCAGGCATAGATACTTAAATTTACATTTTAATTATCTGGCACAATGGTGCATTCAACTTTTCAGAATATTGATTTTTTTTTCCCTAAATGTACACATCTCCAAAAGGAAAAGCAGCACTTTTCTGCTTCTCCAGAGCCTAAATAATCATGCTCTCACTAAAATAAATATTGGGATGATATAAAGCATAAACAAACATATCTATCTAGGAACCTGCAGTTCCTCCTGGTAGAGAAATTCACAAATAATTTCTGCCCTGCAGACAGCCCAATTTAAATGGAATAACCCACTACTACTTTACATTTAAAAATACCATTCATTTAACAGTACACAGATATACCACCCATATTGAACTTACTTTCCCTTTTTTCTTTTTTTAACCAGGATCTCTCTGTTAGTCTTTAAAACTTCATACATGAATACAACAGGATTTAAATGTTCAGAGAGATTCACTTCTGACCACTCATCTGCCTGTTTCTTCTTTAAGAAAAAAATCCTCATTTGCACAACGATGTTACTTTTGTTAAATCTTTAAGTTATCAAAGTAGGATGAGTCTGGTGGTGAGCAGTTTAACCGCAATCACCTGACCTCGAGTAGCTGGAAAAATAATTGCTGGAAATTTTTGTACACAATAGAAGCTTTATCATCATTTGTGGTGATACAGCATGCACTTATCTTCTGCACCTACCAGGTAATTAACATATTCATGAAATGGCTATTTACTCTCAAATAGGAGAATAATAGTAAAATAACACTAATTGTTTTGACAGCAGTTTGCTTAGGAGTTATCTAAGGCAACAAATGTTTCTTTTGTAGTTGTAAGGAAGACAGAAATGCTTCTTTCTGTAAACACTTCTGACTTCAGTTTTCCTTTCTCTCTGACTTTTGGACACTGTCAAGGAAAAACTGGAGTCGGTGAAAGGAGGAGGAGGAGGATTTAAAAATTAAATCATATTTAGTTTTATTTGAATAATGAATGTTTGTATGCTTTTATTATAATGAAAACCACAGAGCATAACAACATTTTGGAAAGTAAGATGTAATGTGTTTTGCAAACTGCAAGCAGAACCATACCGCATGCTAAGTAAATGAAACAATGGCACTTAATGGCGCATGAAGGGTGTGTACATAATTTTTTAAGAGGCTTGGGCTATTACGACACACAATCTTTCAAAGGCTATTTTTTATGTTTCTCTGACTAGACTATAAAATGCCTCCTTCCTGGACCAAGTGTGCTCCTAATGAGGACAGAGAGGCAAGCGCTGACACCAGGTCGGCGAGAACACTGCCTCTGCCTTACAGCTGCAGCAGGAGAGCATGGCCGCAACCCACCTGCGTGCGGGATCGGGGCCTCTGGCAAGCAGGGAACACACTGGCTGGGCTGCTGCACCTCCTGCTCAGCCACGCTAACCCCAAAACACCGCCAGCTCTCCTTGGTGCAGCATCACATCCACCCACGCTGCAAGCGATGCTCCCAAGATGGCCCTAAAAGTGGACAAGAGCACTCCAGCAAACGCGCACCACCTCACATGCTCTTGAATCCATGGAGTGCCACCACCACCCCTGCCAGCCTCACGGACCCACCATCAGCCACAGCAATCCACTCCTGCAGGACAGCAATGTGATGGCCATTGTAATGACACATTGCATCTCCTTGCCAGGGTTCAGAGCCAGAGGAGAAGGAACGCAGCTCACAGCTGGAAGAGTGGAGGACACTAAGAGAATGGAAAAGGAAACCTCTCCAAGCCTTGCAGCTTATCAAAAGGAAAAAGTAATCAGTGCAATATTTATCTGTAGCCCACTAAGCATCTCTCACTCCTACTGGTGAAATAGAAGATACTAAAGCTAATCAAATATGAATTATCAGCAAATTTGTCACTTGCTTTGCAGCCTGAGGCTGGGAGGTGAGTAGCAGAGGGTTCCTGGGCTTCCCCAGCTTACCCTGGAAGAAATCTGGGTTTGCTTTTAAAGCCCAAGTTCTCTTTCTCAGCACCACACAATGGCTCCACCACTCAACAACAATTGTTCTCGCTGAGAATCTTCCTGCACCTAAGGGCTCTCCGCAATAAAATATGAATGCAGTATTAATTAAATATAGATGCAATTTCCTCCTCCTTTTTCTCCTTAGCTGCTATCAAGAACATTAGTGCAGGTGCCTAAGGAAAGCATTGCTAACGGAGAACAGCTGCCACACTAATTAAGCACTGTGGTCTATTGGCTAGGCATGGGCCCAGGAAGCAGCCACCTGACTTCTCCCCTCGCAGCTCACGCAACGCTCTGGGCATATGGCTCACAGTTAGCCAAATGCCTTGCTTGGTCAGCTTTAGACACAGGAGAAGACACTGTTGCCTTCAGAACAATGGGATTACCATTGACTTCAGTGGGTATTGACCTAGCTCCTTAAATGCAACGAGCATTGTCTCAATACTGAAGACACTAGTAACTGTTTGAGTTTGCAGTGCATTTGGAGATATGCTTGGCAGCATTGCCATCTTTGGGAAATGCTAGCGGAAAGCTACTGCCAAGGAATAATGTTGCCGAGTATTAGCTGCCAAGAATTCCTGCCCCAGCAGTCTGCTCAGTGCCCTAACAAAACAAAGCAACCCCAGAGCCAATGACTGCGTTATGGACTGCTGGGCTCATCCTCACCATGGAGCCACAGAAAAGAGGAGGTCAAAGCCCCTCCAAGAACTGCAGAGCCAGGGAGCAAGAGGGAAGGATCCTGCCATTAAAACATCATTTGCTTCCACTGCCAAACTAAGAGGACTCCAACCTCTGCTTCCATCCTGGCTGAGCAATTCTACAGAAGCTTTTGTCTGAAATTGTGTCACAAGGACAAATTTGATTTTAAAACAAGATTCAAGAATGAATAGGCCAGGACAGGGATAGGGCACGACTGGGAAGTGGAGTCCATTGGTTACAACTTTCATGCCTGAGTGGTGAGACCTGCCTTCCCAATGCTGCACTGTTTGACAAACCATCTCCTGTGATGCCATTTTCTGTGCCACATGTATGCAGCCTTCCTCTACCACCACCTGCTCCCAGTTTAACCAATTGCCATTTAATGTTCTCCATCTGTACAACAGGAGTAATGGTACTTCCTGACCTCACAGGTATGCATGTGTGTCTGCACGTGTGAAGATAAATATATTAAAGATTGGGAGGCATTCAGGTCCTGGGCCAATGGGAGCCATATAAGTGCCAAAGAGACTAAGACAAATGAGGGCCATATAAATAGATGGCTGGAGAGCTGCAGCCCTGAGGCTACAGGCAAGAAAGGGGCAGAGGCAGGGTCTAGCTCAGCAGAACCGTGGGAAAGGGCCCTGTTTGAAGTATCTAACAGAGCATGAGAGTGCCGGGGGAATGCGGAATAAAGCCTGGCTCCTTCACATCGGGAAACTGCTGACACCCCTGCCATCAGGAGGCAGCCCATGGAAGAGGAGGTGGGGTTGTCAAAATAAGCCTGGCTTTAGATCAACAGCTGGATAACAGAGCTTGGTCACATGCGTCAGCCCTCCCATGGCTTCTGGACAGATACCAACGATGTGAAATGTACCGCTGCGCTCAACGCAGCTCTCAGCAGAGATGGATCCCGGGCTCACCTGGCACTAATCTTGCCTCAGGCAGATTAAGCAAGGGAGCAAGGACTGACCAAGCAGAGGCTGCCCGCTCACTCCACAAGTGGCCCCAAGGCACAGAGATAGGCACCAGGGTAGATCCATCCCCTACCTGCCTCTGCATGCCCGGTCTTGGGTGGACTTCAGTCTCCAGCTCTGTCAATCCTGCTGCAGAACGCTCTTCATAAAGCGTCATAAATCATAAAACACATCTACCCCTCAGATCGACTGCCTCTTCTGCAGCTACTGAGGAGGAAAAAAGGCACCAGGGAGAAATCTGGCCCACGAAGGTTCACAGAAGACTGCACACAGCGCCTTGCTGGCAAAGAAAGAAAAGAACAGAGGAAAGGCAGAGACTGTAAGAGGTTAGAGGGAAAAGCAGCAACATCCTTTGAGAGCTCCCTGAGCTTTTCTGCCTTGCAAGCTTTGGGGATCTCACAGCTTTCAAGAAGGCAGCAGCAGCATTTTTCAGGAAAAAGAAAAAAAAAAAAAACATAACATTGAGGGCTGCAGATTCTGACCACCAATAAAAGAAATAAGATGGTGATTTTGCCACAATGGATCTTAAAAGCATCACCCATGCCCCCAGCTGGCTAAGCAAGGGGAGAGGCTAAGGGGATCTGCTCTCTGTCTCATCACCTGTACACCTTAATACTGTTAAAGCAGCATCTCTGCAGGGCCTTACTATTTAACATATTTGTTGAGGCAGTACTCCGAGGCCCTCACAGGTCCTGGTAATGCACAGACATGCAGATGGTCACACCTCCAAAGATACTTAAAGGCAAACTACAGAGGCAGAGAGGGAACTGGTAGAGGGGTAAAAATAGAAAATACCTCTTTAAAATCAGAGTGGCTGAAAGCAGTCACACAGCTGATTAAAGGATGGGACAGGCGTTTTAGTGACAGATCTCCGTCTAATTAGCTTATCAAAGCATAGGTTCATACACACCTATGTGGGAACCAAACTGATAACAGAGCTTCCCAATCTAGCAAAGACCTAACAGAAACTAAAGCTAAACACAGCCAGAGTGGGCTAGAAGTCATTCATTCAACACAGGAAACAGTGATGCAGATCCATTGCTACAGTTTTTTAATGAAGACAAAATAAACTGTCTAGAGAAGAACTCTTGTTCAAACAGAAAATAATTCCTTTCAGGAAAATCCCATTGTCTGTTTTGCAGGGGTGATTGGACAGATTGATCATGATAGAATTAAATACAAATTTATCTGCACACCAAGGATTAATCTAACTTAAAGGAATTTAATAGTGGGATAAAGGATAACCAAAAAAAGAAAAAGTACTAGAATGCAGCAACAATACATATTTGTTCCTGTTTTATTTCAGAGGGAGAAGAATGGGATTTGTATTTCTCTCCAGGGTCTCAAACCGCTTTAAGATAAAAATGAAGTTCCTCAAATATTCCAGACAGACTGAAATACGCTGGTATTTAGTTTTCGCCTGGGGCTTAGAAAACTTCTCAGCATTGCCACTCCCTGTAGGTCTTCAGTTTAAACACTCCCTTAACTCTCCCAAGAAATGAAAAAGATCTGAATTCTCTGAAACTGACGCAGATGCAAAGTAGAGGAAGGTTTTCTAGCAGAACTGATCTTTCCTTATGCAAGAGATTGACGGCAGCAGTCAGAATCCCCATGCACCCACACAGGATGATGGGGGTAGGTTAGCAAACAGCCCAGGTTTGGCCTGCTTGATGCTAGCTGCAGGGACTAAAAGGTATCATCTCTATCCTAAAGGTACCAGAACTCCCACCAACCGCAAGCTTAGCAAGAGTGCAAATTTAAGACATGAAGTCTTACTTTCTATCCTGAAAGTAAGGGAGCCCAGCACACAGGGAAGCAGAAGTTCCCATATCC
The DNA here is from genome assembly GCA_013396635.1 of Penelope pileata. Classification (NCBI taxonomy): domain Eukaryota; kingdom Metazoa; phylum Chordata; class Aves; order Galliformes; family Cracidae; genus Penelope; species Penelope pileata. Next base: position 67,590 of record WBMW01001215.1, on the reverse strand, counting down.
AGTCCTGCCACTTCTGCTCTGCGTGGCTTTGATTAAATCCATCTCCACTTCCTTAAATGTAGAGTGAGGATACTGACATGGCACTTCAGAGCAATGGTGAGAATCCCTGGACTGTAACATCTCACTTTCTGCTCAGTAAAGGCGACCATAGGAGAACCTATCCTCTCACCCTCATGTTGCAGTGGTATGCAGTTCAGTGGCTCTTGAAAGTTTTTCTCTCTCCTCAAGCCCAGCAAAGCTGTGCCCGTTCCTCAGCCACTTGTAGGAGAGCAGGTAGGACCCTCTGGGTATCATACAGACCCAAGGCAAGCAGCGCTCCCGGCTAAGGGCAATGGAGTACCCTGGCACATCAGAGCTGCATCCCTGCACAGCCACACTCCATCAAGGGCTGGTCCACTAATTCGGCTGCTCCCTGATCATGCCGCGGGCTTATACAGAGCTCATTTCCCTTTGTTTCCTCTCACAGGCCCAACAGCAGTATACAATGAAAGGGCACATCCCCAACAGGGTCAAGTGAGCCAAGACAATGAGGAAAACGAGACACGCAGAGATCTCCCCTTTGTGGTGTTACTCTTGATTTTTCAGGCATCCACAATAACAGAAAGAAGTCTATAAATTTTGAGGAGAAATGGAAACTTGGCTCTTCTCCCCATGTTTGTTTTTTTCTGTTTTGGATTTTTTTTTCTTAAGAGTGGAGGAGGAAGACAGAGAAAGAAACAAAATTCTTGCATTTGTTCTTCGCTGTTTTCATATTTTAGAAACCCAGACTAAAAATAAGCATAGCTAATAGGATCTGTCAGCCTTCCACTACCACATCCCTCTGGCTCCTCTGAGTGACGCATGCTGTCAAGGAGCTCCTGGCATTGTCCAAAGGAGAAATCATGGCAGAGGGTGAAACATGGTTGAATCTGAGGGAATTGGAAGACTCTCACCCCAGTGGATCCTTAACAGCCGAGATTCCAGCCCAGAGCACCAGATCCCTGAGGGATGTCAGCCCAGGCCAGAGCCATCCCTGCCAGGCAGCTGTGAGAGGCTCTCTGTGCCCCAGCCACCGCTAGAGGAGGTCAGAGTGCCACAGAGAGAAGGGGTGCAATGCCTCCAAAGCTTTAGGAAACAAAGTGAAGCCAGAATTGTAAGCAGACTTCGCACTCTTTTCCTACGTTTTATGTTCCCACAACAGAGCAGCATACTCAATTTTGCTGAGATTCGCTACTAGCAAATGAGCGAGAAAAAATAAAATAAATCAAAATAAATCAAAGCATCTCCCAATTTTAAGACCCAGAGAATCTCAAATTAGTATTTATCACTTCTAGACAGTAGTCATCACTAATCATATTAAGTCATGCTGTTTCAGAGAATTTCAGCTGCAGAAAACGAGAGGCTGCAAGACAGTTACCTATTTCTTTTTAAACAAAGGCTGAAAGTTCTTGTTCATTGTGTTCCTTTCTGTTTCCCCCACAGAAGATGCTGAAAACAAGAACTGAATGCAAAACAAAAACCAGCAAACCAATATAGCAGGACAGCCTTCAAAATGACTCCAATTTAAACATAAGAGATAACCTTCCCATTTCTTCAACCATCTCATCATTTTGGGTGGACATGATTGCTAATTTTCAAGCGTACAGGACTGCCTCTTTTGTGGGCAAGGCTATGACATTGGCAGAACGGGGAAAAAAGCTATAATTTAGGAAGACACCAAGACTACAGACCTCAGCCAATTTCAGGCTGTGGCTGGAGTTTCAGAGTCACACCACGTTTACCTACCAAGTACTCTTAGAACCTTTAAAGGGAGCAGCATGGTTGCTAAAAGCTTCAAGCCTACCTGTCTGAAGGATAAGTTTGAAGTATCCTGCTTCATAGGGTGGTATGCTGAAACTTAAACTCCTGGTTATGCTCTGAGCATGTTAAAATCCCAGACCCCATCACGCTGAAAGACTCGCCAAAGCCGCAAGACTCACCGTTATGTGTCACCGCAGTATGGAGCGCTGCTTCGAGGACAGCTGATGGTTTCATTCTCTGCAGGAGATGCTTGGATGGAGTTCCTGAATAAGGGCCACTCCAGCCAGTCAAGAAGCACATCACAAAAACAACTAGTCCTAGAGCTCTGTTACAATCCCCAGAAAGGGAAAATTCCCATGGTAATGCCTTAAGAATTCAGCTGGAGAGAATGGGAGAGCGTGCATTATTAAGTAACTGTCAACAGCATGAGCAGGCATTATGCGTTATGCCAACTACAAGTCTAATTATTTATGTCTATATACACAGACACACATATAAACACACACAGAAATACAATGTGTACATTTAGGTAGAACAGCTTCTACTTTTCAGCACTGCAATTCCTTCTAAATTATTTTCAACTTAGGAAGTCCATGCTATGATCTCTCTATCCTTTATGCATAAAAAGATGTGTTTAAAATAAAATAAATTTTAAAAAAGATCCTTTCAGATGTGAAATGCAGTCCTTCTGTGGCAAAATTCAGCTACAACCTACAGTGTTAGACCAGAACTTCAGCAGAAGCAAATATTATATTCTTGTATTTATGTTATCTATGTATATATAGATATAAAAAATCAAGCATTATGCTGTGGCACAAGAAAAAAAATATCAACGACATAGGACAAAAACATTCCTAAATACCAAAATTAAAAATCTTGTTGGAGAAAAATTTCCCCCCCAGCCTCCAGAGTGTTTTCCCACCTGTGAAATGAATCACAGGAGCCAGAATGCAAGAATTAGGAGATACTGGAGCACTGCTCTTTAAAACGCACTTGAAATGCTAACAGCCAAACTAGAGTATGAGTGAACGCTATTACAAGAACATATTTTCTGAAATACATTATAACACGATGGCGACTATTTTTGAACTTTAAATAAACAGTACTCCTTAACAGTAAAATAAACTCTTCATAGTCTAGCAAATAGCTCCATCAACTTGCATTAAACAGCATACATTTCATGTGGCAAGAGGTACACCATATTCAGTGCTGAACTTAGCTATTTTAAAAATTAATTAGGCAATTATACTCATGGGGAAACTGTTCTAGTAATTTAGCTGCTTAATCAAATCCCAGGTACCAAATTATGGACCTGATCCTGCAGTTCTTATTCAAGTCAAACTCCTATTGATGTCAGTGGGAGTTTTGCCTAATTAAAGATCAGGACATACGCGCGTGCAAGCTTGCTTTTAAACGACGGCTTTGAATTTAGTCTTAGGAATACGAGTATGGCCCTGAATCCCAAATCGTTGCCTACAAGTTTCTCACGTGAGACCATGAATGTATTAATATATATTTTTCCTAAGTCTGGCTCAAATTAACTTCCAACAAAAGTCTAGAGATTTAGCTAAAGTCTTACAAGGCCCAATGGCAAACTGACCTAGTTTTGGATTTTTCAAACCAATTAGATCTTGTTACAAAGCAAGAAGAACGTTGTAAAAATATTGACTATGAAACACACTCCACAGCACTCACTGGGTTTGTCTCATTGTTCCGCTCAGCACAGTCCACACAAGCTGTCTCCACAGGGTTAGGGGAGTAAATTTGCTTATGTTGTTCCCAAAAGGACTGGCTCAAACAAGGATTCTGGGTGATGTACGCAAGTCTCTGCTGTAACACTAAGAAGCAAGGAGGAGTATATGGGATGAAGGAGGAGGAACTGTGTCCACCCTGGAGCGTTTTGTGCCAGTCCCCAGCTGCCTTTGCGTGGTGCACTTTGGGCAGGAGCAGGCTGGGCTCATGGGGTCATGCAAGAGAACTGTCTTCATCCCTGGCTGCTTATTCTGTTGTTCCCAGCTGCATCAAGCCTGATGCCTTCCAAGAAGCTGTACTGACATACTCTGCTGCTCTTGCCTCTTCAGATGCCTTGGTGATGTGTCAAGGGGCATACACTGAAGCATCACAAGCCAGCAAAAGGTAAACCAGATTCAATCAACACGAGATGAATCTGGTGGAGCAGAAGATTGCTAAACACTGACAGTTGCCTGATTACATTCCTAAAGGCAGACCCCTGTCTGCCAAAAAACATGGGGCTGCACCTATATCCTGCATCCCTTCTGCTCAGTGGCAAGGAAAAGCAGAAGACCTCTTTTCCATTTAAACAAAATAGGAACAATATTCGCCAGAGAGCACAGGGTTGTCTGTGCACTTGCTAAGTTGCATCCTTCAAGTGGGAAGGACAAGAGCTTGTGAGTCTGAAGATAGAAAGAAATCACATTTCTGTCTAATATACTGAGGCAATTGACCATGAAAAGGTTACATGTTAGGAAATAATTATCTCTAGACACAGCTACTGACAGGGTCAGCGTCCACAAGGATTATTTCCTCCTAACCCCAGCCTGCTGCCTGGAAGGGAGGTGGGTCTCGCCGAGCCGTATCCTGCACCGCTCCCTGGCCCCACATTCCACTGATGCTAATGGCACTTGTGCGCTGAGTGGCCCAGCAGCTGAAGCAGATAACCAGGAGTGAAGGGGTTAAGTGCCTGTCACAATAGAAGCCTCTGGGGGCACTTGACCTTTTCACATTTTTTATTCAGGAATGAGCATTTTATGCCTGTTTGAGGAAGTTCATCTACATTTGTCCCCATTCTTCACCCTGTTTGCGTATTGTCCCTTCCCTTCACTCAATGCACGAGTGTCCCATTAAGCACTGAGCAACCTCTGTTGATGAATATGAATTTAGGGCAAAGTTACAGGGGGGACACAAATACTCCACATCGATCAAGTGACTTACAAGGAATTTTAACATGTTCAAGGCATATGTTCCTGCTGAATAGCTTCCTACACATATAATACTCACCTGTCAGTATGTTAGTATGAAGAGGAAGAAAATCACACTTACATGAGCAGAAGCACTACACCAGCTGCAGAAGTCTGACAAGAACATTAGGTGTTTAAATACTGAAAAACACTAACAAGGCGCACTGACTTCCACGTGCAAAACAGCATGCCTCAAGAGAAGGCTCAGTGATACCTGCCCTTGGTCTTTCATCCAGCAATTAGACTACGAAGTCTGCTGTCCTAAGAGAGAGGGTCTACAAACCTCTCTGGCTGCATATTGGTCAAGGAGGATAAATCCAGAAGGAATATGTCACCATCTGTTTCATTTAGAGGCACATATTCTAAGAAGGTACAAGCAATATTCAAGAGCTTGATCCTGCTGGGATCAAGGAGAGTTTTGTATTGGCCTAAATGAGAGTGGGCTCTGCTCTCTAAGCACGTGTGTCCAATTTGTTAATGTTTCAGGTTCAAATAAAAAACAAATCTCCAGTCTTCCCTGCATGGAAGTTTCAGCCACATTCTTCCACTGGGGGAGAGTGTCAGGGCTTAGACAAGAAAGAGTTTCTGAATGATCTAAGTGAATTGTCCTGAGGAGCCTGGCATTACTGTGAGCTTTGAACAGAACTACAGAGGGTCTTTTATAGATGTGCTCCAGAGGGGAGATCCTTAGATGGGTCCTTTAATGCTTGCCCCCATATGCAATCCAGATGAATTCTTTATCAGATGGGGCCCGGATCTTGCTCCCATTAAAAGTTCTACCACTGAATTCAGTGGAACAAATCTATTTGTCTTAGATGCTTATACAGCTCCCCTTATCTCAGTGCCTTAAAACAATTATCCTTCATTCTTTTGAGGAAGGGGAATACTATTTTCTCCACTTGGCATCTGGAGCCCAGCCAGGCCAGGTGGTGTGGTTGTGTGTCTCATACACATCCAGACCAGGAAGGCGACTTAACTCCAAGTCTCCCAAACCTTAGGTCAAAACACTCTCCATCACTCTGTCACCATTAGGAAAACTCCTTTGCTAAGCAGAGACACTGAAGTCAGATCAGGGCAGCCAGCATCCTTCTCCTGTTAGGACAAGGAGGAACAGAACCACACAACAGGACAACACGCAAATGTCTCTCACTTTTTCCTTCAGATACACTTGTCCAAGTGGCCTCCTTCAGGTTCTGCATCTCGGACCTTCCTCGGTCACTACTGCATGAACAGGAGTTGGCCATCCAGCATACTGCCACACCTGACAGCTACTAGTAATCACTTAGAACACGGCTATTTGAGCACTAAAAAGGAAGGTGTTTTGAAAGCAATTTCACCTTCCTGGATGTTTGTTATAACTTACGTTTCTGTTAGCCCCAAAAGGGCTCCAACTGGGAATCACACCAGCCAGTCCCTGTGCACAGAGCCAATCAAAGGCTGTTAGCTCCAAAGGGAGCCTGGGGAGGAGATAGAGGTGTCCCTGGGAGACCTCAAAGAAGAGCCCATGGTCCCCGCTTCTAGTCCAATATACTTCCCAATGGCTCCTCTCTCCATTTTCAACAGTACTGACCCAAATACATAAATGAAAGCAAGCACATGTTGTTTATTTCCAAGTATGAATGGAATGGTTTCCCCTGGGCTTCGTATTTCTTGGTATTATTTGAACTGGAAACCAATCTGCCTGTATTCACTATTGATTTATTTTCTAAAAATCTCTCATCCCTAAACTAACAGTGCCTTTCCATGTCTCAGCCTGCTGTTTAGTGACACAGTAATCTAAAAGCTATTGATCACTTGGGTCTCTACAGCCATAACACATCTTTCTAAGTGCCTCCACATAGGACTGTATTTTCAACATGAGTACAATAAACGGCAGGGTTGCTAATACAATCCACAAAAATATTAATATAGATGTAACACTCGCGTAGTAACACAGCACAGACAAGGGACAACAGAGGCCAATATCAAGAGGGAGCAAGTACGGGCACTATGACAAAAGCTGCATTTCTCTTTGAACACAACATAGCCTGCAACCTAATTTCAGCCTAAAGAGGAGCTCAAGGCTCACGCACTGATGCTACTTCCCCCTGCCTGAGCACAGACATGTCAGAGCTGGAGGGACCAAGATGGCCCTGTTCTGCTCCAGCACTCCAAGTTTACTACAAGTTTCTTTGCAGTTCACACAATCCTGCATACAGTTCTGCTTTACCATGTTAGCAGTTGGGATTGGCACCTTCACAGAAGCCAGGTAAGCAAGTTGTTTAGACCCCACAGGAGACCTGCTGCTGCAGAAGTGCTATGCACTCCAGCCCCTATTACTTTGAAGGGACATTGTTAGCAGTTAGCACCAAACCTTGGAAGTCAAGCTCTTCTCTACCCTTTTTCATGCTTCTTCTACATGACCACAAAAATAAGAGCTCACAGCTCCAACTGACCCAAAGACAGCACAACAGCTCAGATGACTGGCAACATCACTGTGGATCTACCTCACAGTCACTCAGAAACAGCCTATGCTAATTAGACTTGGTCCCCCACAAACACAAATATGAATAAATAAATTGAATCAGAAATGAGGTCTCCAGGGACAAGAGTCTGGTGCACTACCCCAGCTGAGTCATCCCAAGAGCTACAAATTGGGAACATGTTGCCCAACACAGAGATAGGTGTCTAGGAGCCAATATCTATCAGTGAGCACTGCCCTACTCAGCAGAGCAGCAGCCACCCAGTCCTCTCTGCCCAGAGAGCCGAGATGTGCTTATTTTACATGGCACAGCTCAGCTCTGCAGCCTGGACCCTGCTCCACGCTCTTATGTGAGTGTTGTTTTAGTGACCAGAACAGGGCGTTTTCTCCAAAGTTTGACACCGATCATGACAACAGAACAGCTCTCCCTGACACCGTCAGGCAGTGAGCCTGGAGACAGCTGTGCTCAGTAACATTCGTCCAGAAGCAGCTTTCAGGAGACATTTGTAACCGTTTAAAGTTTCCCACCCAAGAAGTTTTGCACTTGTCAGTTTACCTTATGCCACAGGTTTTTAATTTAGTTGTACGGGAAGAAATTTTATATGCCTCAAATTTTATATGTTAATGCCAGATGTGAACACACTAGCACGTGTTCTCCCTCTCCCATGTGCTGCACTTCCTAGGAAAGGATGCTGTAAAGCTACAGCTCCAAATACTCAGGCAATCAGTAAAACTAGTGGCAGATCTGGAGGCAGAAGTCCCTGTTTCTCAGCATTTCTCAGCGCCCTGAAGAATTCCAATTGGCAAGACATACTGCTGGCACACACTTTCCAGCCTTCCAAGAGCAAAATACCCCTGGATATAAAAAGATTAAAGAAAAAAAATTGATTTCTTAATTATGAAAGATAAGGAGGAAATTGCTGAAGACCATGCACTGTCTTCTGCAACATGAGAATGTATTGTAGTTGCTTCAATGTATTGGGAGAGTGAAGATTATTAATACAAGCAGCCTTTAAATTTTTTCTACTCTGCAGACCTGAAATGAATGAACACAAAAAGCTGCAATTTCTTTTGATTACCATTGTTCCACTTTAAATTGACCATCTTCTTCATGAATTTTGCTATTCTTTTTCTGAAGTTTATTTCTGCTACTCTTATTCGTTACTAAAGTGTACCTCAATGCATGATACCTGCATTTGCCCTCCTGGACTTTCAGCATACTTCACACAGCATCCCTGAGGAAGAGCCATACAACTACAAACTTCACTAATATTATAAAGCATCAAAAATAACATTGCTTGTTAGTGAAGTTGAAGAGCTTGCACTTAAACAGTAAGTAATCTTTTCTTCCTAACAGCAGTGACCAAATATCGCTGTCCTTAGCAGGACCCCAAAGCCTGGGCTGGAAGAGACAGCCAGCCAGGAACTCCACCTCCCCTAAGCCCACCTCTCAATTTCATGTTGCTAATTTAGCAAGAATTGCTCTTGCACATTGAAGGGAAATTAGATGTATCCTGGGGACAGCCAAGCAGAACAGACGTCTCTTCTGGCCTCAACTTGAAACACTATGAACTAGTTCATTTCAGATCAGAGTCTGTTCCTTACAGGACACTTGTGCCATTCAAAAGCACATGTTTGCCTCCAACCAGCTTGCTTCCAGTGCTCCCTCAGCATTATCACTTCAGTAAAGCGGGGGGAGAAGGGGCCCAGGGCTGCTCGGCATGGCAGTGCAGAAGCCACGAAGGGGCCCATTTCAGTTTGATTTGTTGCGGCACTCTAGATGCAAGATGAAATCTGAGAGATGAAATCTGAGCAATTTCTTGCTTCTCTTCTTTCTGGACAGTATATTAACACTATAAAGAAGGCTGAACAGTGGGGCTTCCCTACTCCATTATTTGCAAGGTCTATTTCAAATGCAGTGGCTGAAATGCCCAGTGCTGCCTTTGTTGCTCCTGGACTCAGGTCTCCGCCATGTTGCACCCCTGTCAAACCCCAGGACTGAGCAAATTAAAAATAAGCTTTCTCTGGAGGGGTGGAGGAGGGGGAAACACGAGGGGCACTGCCTCAGCCTACATGCAGCGCCCGTTACATTCACACTACTCTCAGGTTCCTCGTGTAAAAGTAGGGGAAGATGAAAAGCTGCAGCAGATGCCAATGTCTCCTGCCTGAAGTCCTGCACCTGACTCTCTAATGCACCAGGGTGAAGCCATGCCATGGTCTGGACTGCAGGTGGGTGCCACAGTCCAACCAGAGCTATCAGTCACTGCCACACCTGCCACCAATCATTCTAGTCAGAGATAAATAGAAAATGGGCTATTTTCCACCTCCAGGAGAGGGTTTACTTGTCCCCAGGACCCATGACAGGCTTGTTACAGACCATTTCAATTCGAATCAACTTGTCAAGAAAAGAAAGTGGAGAAAACGCATCAATTAAGCAGCTTTACTCATGCAGAAAAGCTGCCAGCATGAGCATTTTAAATTACCTGGGCACACCTAGCTGATTTGCATTCCCTTGGCACAGCTTTGCTCTGGCCCACAAAGCATCATCCCCTTCATACTTCCATCTGAGCGAGGAACAAAAGGGGCTGACAGCCCAGCACCACCTTCCCTGCTTGGGGGCTGGTGCCCTTTCCGAGGGATTTTGTGTCGGTTTATGCAGAAACCTTCCTCCTGCTAGATGCAGGGAGAGGAAGTTTGGATTCTTCTATAAAAGTAAAGACCAAGGCAAAAAGAGGCCTTCCAGAAACAAAGGAGGTGGAGCAGTGGCCGGCAGGGGGGTAACTGCATGCCATTGTTAAATATTAACATAAAATAAAGCAGTAGAAATGGATGTCCATCAACAGAATTAGAAGGAACTAAGTAAGTTTAAGAACAAAAGGTTTACTTATTTAAATTACAGGAGATGAAAAACAGCTGGGAATGCAATTTATAGCACAAAGTACAAAGCTACAAGACTGTTAAATGTAATTATATTTCAAAGTACTTTTTCTCCTCCATTTTAGACTAAACATGTACAATCATTTTAAGTAAAATAAAACTAATGACAACGTAGCCTTTAGATGTTCCATCTCTTCCTTCTACCGCGTTCAAATTCAGTTCATCCGTTTGCATTAACTAAATAGTTTGAATCCCCCACCAAACAGAGGTCGACGTTTCAAATAGGAGACCAAAGCTTGAAGGAAGAAAACCACAACAAGCAGATCTTCACTTTAAAAAATTACCTCTTACCATTGAATTCACGGGCCTTAGATTGTACTTTCATATTTGTCTTTATCACTTCTCCACACAAAGGAAGAGTGGAAAAGTAGCTGGCTAATTAACTTTACTATTTGTTACATTTGATTTGTACATTTGGTCATAGCAAAGATGCCTATCACTATGGATATTTGAAGGTCTGTTGTTTGGGGTTTTTTTTCTGCTTAAGAGCACCAGCATCCAAAGGGCCTAGCACTAAGATGTGGTCTGCATCAAGAGCTTGGGCTTCAGAACCACCCAGTACTGCCTTGGTTGTGCTTCCACGATTACTTGCAACAAAGCCTTCCAGGTGAAAACTCTGCCTCCACCTGAAGCACGGCTGTGTTTTCTTCTCCTCCTGCAGAGCTGCTGTTCATCTCCACTGTGCTCAGGAGCAGCAGACCCCAAATCTCAGCCACACTGGGCACCAACTGCAGTGAGTCCTGTCTATTAAAGGCATTTTTAACACCAGGTGTATCCAACACCGGGTCACACAACTCAGCCCTGCAGAGCACTGAGTCCCCTCCTTCTGCCGCTTGAAGCCTTGTGCCTTACCTGATGAGACCCTCTATTTAGCAGACAGCGGGTTCCACCTCAGCATAACAAAGGGCTTATCAACATCCCACAGCAGCGCATCTCTAATGGTCACTGCTCAAGGCCACAAAGCATTCAAAATTAGAGCCAAGAAGTGTTTTCCATCAAATCAAAATGCTAGCACAACCAGCTTTATCCCATCATTAGCTTTTCCACCACCAACAAGAAAAGTTCAGGAACCCTTAGTTACACAACGATACGTTAAATTTGTTCAAGTTTCCTTCCAACATAATTTTCAGGCTTAAAATGTGTTCAAGAATTAAATGAAACCCCTTTTGTTCCAGTTCAAAACTTTATTTCTCTCGAAACGAAATTGCTTGCGACTCCTTGCTGTGACAAATTTTTCTTGTTTTAGGTCAACTTAAAAAAATGTAACTTGCTTCAGATGCCAAAGAACTGCCAAAGGGAAAAACAACATCAGTCTCTTGGACAGATCTTTTTAAGGTTAGGAACACATTTTGAGTGCTCTGGGCTGCAGCAATCCATTGGTTCTGATTCACCTAAAGAAAAAAAGAAATATACCCGATGGTACCAGCTCATGCTAATGAGCTATAAAAACACATGCACATAGAAATTAGTTTGTTCTTGTTCTTAAAAGAGCCCGTACCAGATGTTTCAGGGACACAAGATGCCTTGAATTAGACAGATGTGAGATAATCTGCCTCCCACCATGGGTGTTTTCCTAATCCCTTAAAACCTGAAGCAGAAGGTTCAGTATCTTTCCAAAAACACTGCAGAAGTTTCTGTTTGCATGAACTCCGGTGAAAGACAAAGCTAAGAGGGACGCGTTTTACAGGCCCTGTTCTCAGTTACTTACAACTTTGCCAAATCTCAGACAGAGTTTCATGCCAGGTACCTTTATCAGTCTAAATTTTTACATTCCTCATTTGATAGTTCCTGAAAGAGATACTATGCAATCCTGAAAATGGCTTGAGAAGCATACATTGTTCCATAAACACTGTGACAAATTATTGCTCGTCATTCTAAAACACAGCCAGCTTCCCAACAGAAGCCTCTTGAGCTTCGCCAGAGGGACTTTTTTGGTGTCAGGGTTGTGCCTTTGGCTAATTTGAAAGAAAGAAAAAAAATCACATTTGGCCAGGTTATAAATTTTTGGGGAAGAGAGATTCAGCAGAGTTCTCCTAAAACACCATCTGCACAGCCTGGCTTGACAGGCTCTGAGCTGGATTCTCTCTTCCCCTGCTCCCCACAGCAGCAGGCAGAAGAGCTGAGGCTCAGGACGTCACCATTCCCAAGATCCCACTGCTTCTGGTACCAGCACAGCTGCAGAAAATGTAGGCAGCAAGATCCACATCTAGGGGAGAACAAATCAGGGAGAAACACTGAGCTGGAGAAGTTGAAAGCTGAAAACCACAGATGAGCAATCAATTTGGGGGTTAGGACAGAGGAGCATTGTGCGAGGAGGACTTAGGCATGACACTTACGGGAGAGAAGCAGGGAGGCAGTCATGGAAGAGCCTTCATGACATGGGGATAGTGACTGAGGATGGGGACAGAAGCAAGAGGTACTTGGCAATGATGTAAAGAGCATAGGAGAAAACGTTGGACAGGACTGGCACCAGGAAGAATGGGAACAAACCCAGGAAAGAGGACACCAGGCTCAGACAGGGAGTGCAATGACACCATTTTACTGCAGGGACCAAAATGAAATCCAGAGGTTAGAAAAAATATATTCCCAAAAGGTTTCAGTCCTCCTCGACCAGTTCACACATGAAGGAATTTGCACGTTTTTTAGATTGTTCTATTGCAATTACAGAAGAGGCACATTTAGTCTGACAGGACATGGAAGTCTTGATTACTATGAAGTTGCAATACTTTGATGCAAACATTTCCAAGAGCGACCCTCGGCAGAAAAAGCCCCATCACCTAAAAGCTACTGCATTGCCTTGCTCAGAGGTCATGTCAGTATTACATAGCCCCAACAATGACATTGCTTCACTTTCATCCCAATAACGCTAGATATTTTTTTATTAATAATCCATCTAGGTGGCTCCATACAATAACCAGCTCTCGGTAGGGTTCACTTTCAGTCAGCTCTGGAGGCCATGAGCTCCACAGCTGGAAGCCTCGCACAGCCCATGCTGTACTCACTGCTGGAGGGAGTAACTGGCAAGGCAAGAGAACAGGGCAAGGAGGACCATGTTTTGCATGCATGGCTTTGTTATAAACACAATTTTACTGACTTAACACAATATGCCATCTTAAATCAGTTCAGCCAACAAAAGCAAAAGCTGAGCAAACAAAGGGTTTGTTTAAAGTAGATCTTACTCCGGTCTATCTTAGATTAGAAATGAGTTAAATTTAAGATCTCTGCTGGGTCACTCCACAATCTTTTGGTTTGAAAGTGAAAATACACACATTGGCAATCCACAATCCACAGTTTTGGCCAACGTATTTCAGTAAATAAAGATCAAATGCTGAAGTACCGCAGTCACAAAAATGGAAGCCACCTCCCCTAAAGTTTAACTGCGAACAAGATGTGAACAACATAAGGAGGTAGAAAAACAATTAGTGTCCTGATAAAGAAAAAAAAAAAGTTCCCAGGAGATTACTGCCAGAAGAGAGGTGTTATTTCTAAAGCATTGTTAATTTTGCAAAATTAACTATTAAATATCAAGTATAATAATTCCATATATATTGTATTCAACAAAAACAAAAGTGACCTCTCCTTTTCTAAAGGAATGCATGATCTTGGCTTTTTCTTGGGTTCTTTTGAACATTAATTTGTTTTGAAAAGTCACAGCTCTAGCAAAGGTTTTGTTTGTTTGTTCGGTTTTTATGTCTTGAAGTCAGAGTTCACAGCACAAACATATGAAAGTCTTTCGAGGATTGGAGCCTTCCTGTATTTCTCTGCTGTGGTCTCTACACCAAAGAGACAGCAAAAACATCACCATAACCAGGAACACTTCAATAATAAATAAAAGCTTTAAGCTTTCCTGTTATTGGAAAATATTTTCACCACAAAAAAAAAGTAATGTATTTTTAATTATAACATGGAACATCTCTCCAACATGGGGATGTTTGCCTCAGAGTGAACCCTTATCACAGATGCAGTGCTTACAAGGTGACCCCATCCACTCAAGCATTGGGGAACCAGCACCAACAGGAGCAGTACAGAATGTTATCACCAGCAGCCCTCATGACTGAGACTTTATCCATCCAGGTAAGGCAGGTAGTTAAGAACAAAGCTCAGAAAGTATCTTTGTACAAAAAAAAAAAAAAATTAGATTCATTTGGAAAGGGAAGGAACCATCTTTGCCTAAAGTGGTGTTCGTGAATATATTCTGCGCTACAAGACTGGGTGAAACACACTTGATTTCTGGGTCTTTTCCAAAGGACTTCTCAAGCAGAGCTGCAAGAAAGCAATATGCTGAAATGGGAAGGAAAAACAGCCTCAGAGAAGGTCCATGGGCACCAGTGCTGAGGGCAAGCACAGGAAAACGGGGGCACGAAACCCCCCATCCCAAATTCCCTCCTTAAACCACCTCCCTAGAAGAACGGGAAAAGAAGTGATGAAAAGGATGAGTCGATATTGTATCAGACCTGTTCCGTTCTGGATGAACTGCCAGCCTTAGCGCTGATAAGACTATTGTCAAATTGTGCAGGGTGATTACTGTAAGTGGGAGCATGATCCTTGTGTGGATTACCTGGGGAAGAAAGATGGCTTAAAAACGTCTGTAAGTGAAGCAGGCTCCACTACCATTGAATAAACCTGTGTTGGGTTCTCTGAATTACACATCAACATTTTCACACACCTTATTTTAGTAAGGTACTTTTTTTTTTTTTTTGTACCTGGCTACCTTTTAAAGCTTATCGCTAATTTTCGAATCTGTTGCATCAATAAAAAATCCCTGCAAACACTGTTACAAGCCATAGCTAAGCATCTGCAACATATAAAACATTTAGAAGCTTTACAATTTAACCTATCTATTGGCAATAAAACATACTCCAAAACAAATGCACTATTTGAGACAGATGTTTGAAATATGAATGAATGTTTGAATATTCAGTTTTAAATACTCATGATAAAAGAAGCTGCAGAGACATGCCATTGATCTAATACTTGTTTGCACATTCCTTAGGGCTATGCATGAAGCATAATGGGATTTCTATGTTCCTAAACAACAAAAGGTGTAAAAATGCCTTTTCAGTTGCAAACTTTGTTCATTTATTCCTGTGGCAAAAGAATGCAAATCTTAAGTCATTTTTTTGTGCACTGACATCAAGTCTTTCTCACACAAAAAGTTCCTTAAAGAAACAAGAAGAAAGTTCAGAATAAAGTCATGCTTCCTCCCCCACTTGTCCCTTAAAGAAAAGAAGAGAGGGAGAGAGAGAGAAGGAAATTTCACTTAACTCAATTGTACCTGCCAGCTAAAAGCAAAGGCTGCCTAAGTGAGTGACCCTAAGCTATTAGGCATATATGCCATTAATAAGAAGGGGTGCACGAGGTCCAAGAAAAATATTTGTTTCAGTGTGGTTAGGCATTCAGTACATCAACTGCACGCATTTATTCTCTGTAGTTAAGTGACAGAACCTGTTCACAGGCAGAAATGACAAAACAGCTCTCTCCACAATAAGGCAGATAATAGCTGGTAGTTTACAAACACAGGCAAGAAGTTATTTTGTACAAAATACATTCACTCTTAATCCCTCTAATTTCGCTTTTTCAATCTCATTTGAAAAATGGAAGGAGAATTCATTTCTTTTTTTCTATGAAACTGCAGACATTTAAAATTAATATTAAAGCAGGAACTGAAAGAATAGGTTGGTGCGATGCGTTTGCAAGGAGAAGTATAGGGAAACAGTGTTAATGTCAGAATCAATCCGTGAGCTATGAATAACTTAACTTCAAAGCTGATGCTACTGTCTGACTCTGAGCACCCTATGTCTTCAAGGAAGATAAAGCCACATATGTAGTCAAACCAATGTTTAATTCAGATTACGCAGAACAATACAGAATCTTGACTGAAGCCAATTAAACTAAGCTTTCACTGACTGATAAAAATGTCATTTCCAGTCCTTTCTGTGCACAAGGAGCAGTTTGAGAGCATTACAGTTCTGAACCCACACTTATTGACCTAAGTCATTTTTGTACTTAATACATCAATATCAAGATTTCAATTATGACATTTGATATTCTCCTTTTGAAACAGGAAGAGTCTACTTCTAACAGGGAGAAGGCCCAGTAGCCCTGTAGAGACTACACACAAGTACAAGGAATATTTCCAAATTAAAAATGCGGTTTTTCTAAGAGAGCATTAAATAAAGTGATGCTTAGAAAATGCAAAATGTTTTGCTCAGACGCTGTCCATACATTGAGGTGCATTTCTCTGATCAGCCTCACTGCTGTAATTTAAGAGATGTAGGTAAATCCAGGCCCTGCTCCTGCCCATGGCCTCCCAACCACTGATCCGTGATGCCCCAAGGGAGAGACAGCCTGGCCCAGGATCCCCCATACCTGAAGTACAAGGACAGTTGTCTGCCATCTTGCACTCCTATGGAATAGTGTCCCACAGGAAGTGGTGCTTAATAGCCGAGCTATCCAGAAAAAAAACATTTCAGGTTGACTTAGGAAAGTGTAATGAAATATTTCAGTTAAAGGCTTCAGAATGAAACACTCTGACTCCACTGAGTCTCAGCTTTTCAGAATAACACTTACTGACCTGTCGACAGCGAACGCAAAAGTGTTAAAATCCAAGAGTTAACAGTTGATCCAACTAATTTCTTGAGATTCAAGTCCCTGATAGAAAAAAAAAAATCATACATAATACAAGGGTGTCTATACAAGACTACAAATTAGCACAGCTGTACATCAAAACAGGGTGGTCACAAGGCAGTCAGAAGGAGACGACACCACAGGAAGCTTTGAAACAAACACCTTCATCCCTTCAGAAAGAAGCTAGAAGATTGCGCTGTTGACCACATTCTGGTGCAAATCTTCCTCACAGCCCTATTCCTAAAGGTCTGGCCCTAGCGTCAGTTGCTGCCTTTTGTCATAACAAATACAAATAAAAATTTCATATGTAGGAAGTAGTGAAAGACTGAGCA
Organism: Penelope pileata; assembly: GCA_013396635.1. Classification (NCBI taxonomy): domain Eukaryota; kingdom Metazoa; phylum Chordata; class Aves; order Galliformes; family Cracidae; genus Penelope; species Penelope pileata. Next base: position 50,476 of record WBMW01001215.1, on the reverse strand, counting down.
ACCTTTGGAAGGGAGCAGAAGTATGAAAGCAACTGCATTACCTTAAATTTAAGGTTTGCCATTGGCAGCAGACAAATGGCATGCAAGCATGTTAACTGCTGGCAGTAAACTTCACCAGTAAGCATCCAGAAGTGAAAGGNAAAAACACAAAAGGAAAAAAAGAACACAATACAAAAAAAAAAAAAAAAAAAAAAAAAAAACAAAGAAAAAAACGCTGGGATTTTCTTGCTAGCTGTGCAGCTCTGCAACAGGAGAGTCTAGGCTGGTTTGTGTAGTACGAGAAAGATAATATTTCAGGCAGTCAATATATTTCAAAACACAGGGGTATGCTTCTTCTATATTTTCCTTTCTTCACCCTCATCCCATTTTGCTTACCAACACGTAAAACCCAAAGAGCTGACACCATTTCCAGGCATAAGGTGCATGCTGGGCACCACTCACCCCGCAGCCAAACACAGCACCTGGCCGTGCAGATGCCGCAGTCCCCTCTCGTTGGGGCACACAAACGAGAGGGGTGAGATTAGCAAAGAGGAGAGCCGAGTTTCTCAGGAGCTCTTCATAATGGACAGTGACTCTACAAAGAGGGATAAAAGGAGAGCGATAAACGTTGTTGTTGTCAGGAAAGAGAGGAGTGCTTAAAGAGCCTTTCAAATAAGCAATTTCCCCTCTCATCAGTATCCTCTTGACTGCTAAGCTCTCCCTTTTGTCTCTTACCTTGAATGGTGATCAGCAAATGCATGATTGGCCAAGGGGCATCAGCTGTGAGTCTGACAACACGAGCCAGTTGAAGCCACCAAGGAAAGGGAAGACTGCTCTCCTTAGGAAGTACGTACTTCGTGGAGAAGGAAAAAAAAGCAAAGCATGACAGCTTCATCTGCCTTGCTTGTTTTGGCAAAGGGTATAGGATTTGCCATCCCCTATACTGGGTTTACTTACCATCCCATTTCTGGAACTAATCAGGCTTGAATGTGCAGATGCCAGAAACAGCACTGTGAAGCAAGTTTCCACCCTCTGGTCCTTAATGAGGTTTTGGCTTTTATCCTTAAGGATGAGGGTCAGTAGCCCTTCCTCCTTGCATGCTTCCCATCCTGCCCTCATACAACTGCACTGCAATCAAGAAGTTTATTCCTTGCAAAGCACATAGTATCTTCTGGCCACACTTGTCTTGTGTTTCAGCTGCGCCGCACATGTCTAATAACACCCTAAGCAATCAGAGCACACACTAGGATAAAGGTCAGCAAAGGTCAGCTTCATATTTACTCAGAAGTGCCATGGCCAAAAGATGCCAGTTCTATTCTAAAAAGCTTAGTTTCTCATTAAGAACAATTCAGTCGTGATGCTTTGACGTTGTTGTTTAACCTGGCTGCACGATGAAGGGCTTTACAGAGTTGATGTTAGCCATACAGAGACCCTAAATCACTTCTTCACTCATCCAATCCTGTTCAAGCAAGCTAGAGAGTCTAGGCTGAGAGCTGTTATGGCAGAAATTTGCAGTAGTCATCTTACAACAATCAGAAGGCAATCTTTTCAAAACACCCAGCCAATATATTTTTGGCTACATAACAATTTTTGCAGTCACGCATTCTGTGTTGGTCATCCCCATGAGTTAGCACCATTTCCACTCCCTAGTTGCTACGTGCTGTGTCATCCTCTCAGCTCAGTGTTGTCATGAAGATTTATACTTGCAAAGTGTTTAAGCCAGAAGCATTTAAAAAGAAAAAAAAAATAATAACTGTCCACAGCCCAGAATTTCCATGGCATATGTAGCAAGGCACAAGACCACATGTGGAGAGAGAACAGAGAAACACTGAGTGCTTACACAGTCCATATATACCAACCCTGCACATTAGATAAAGAAAACTGGCACATGAGGCTTGTTCATGGCTCTCATGAGAGAACTTGCCAACAATTGCATAGGGTTGATTTAACGCAACCCTAATATTCAATTAACACTGGAGACTGTCTTTGATACTGCCCTGATATGGTAGGCAAATGCTCAGAGAGCTGCCAAGCTTCTGAACTTACTCAGATCAGAGCTTTGGGCTTTCTCTGCATGCTCAGCTACATAGAACAGCACTCAGAGTAAATCTGACCACCAGCCTTTTACAACATTGTTCCTTCCAGAACAAAACTCCCCTCTCTCATAAGTCTTAAAATTTTAAACAGAACCAACCTGGTTACCATTAATACCAGATACTATAAAAATTCAAGTGAGATACTCCATTTGAAGAGCATCATCCAGAAGATGAAGAGTCCTTCAGTTCAAATCCCTGCACAGGTGCACAGTAATTTCATTTCATGCTTTCACTTCAGACACCTGTACAATTCTATACTCAAAAAAAAAAAAATACTCAAAAAAAAAAAATTGCCCCTTCTATAGAAGGCTTTCCATGTCTCTCTGTTGACCCCTTCAAAAGATACAGATTCCAGAGGTTGATTTTCCAAATCTGAACAGGTGTTAACCACTATTACTTCTCATTCATACTCTCATAAAGCCCGTGGTGCCATAGACTATGTGCTGACCACTACTGTGCAAAGCAACACAAAGTCAGGTAACTTCCCTCCTCTGGCTCCTCTTTCAGTGGGTTACCAACCAGGTGCTCCTTCCACTAGGCATGAAGTGGAAGAGACAAACCTGATCCCTAACCTCACTGGCTCCCATCAACTTCAGTTGTTGTTTGCAGTGCATAAACCAATACATATATACATATATATATACACATATATATGTAATCTTGCCTTTTTAAGTTTATGTTCAGCTGCACACCACAGCTTCCAATTTCCCTGGGACTCCCCTGAGGGGCAGCAGTTCAGGACACAGAGCCTTCACTCTTCTCTAGTAAGCACTAATTTTCAAAAATATTTTGACAGTGGAAGAGAACAAAGTGAATGCTTTTTTTTTTTTTTGTTTAAGAAACACAAAAGGAGCATACAGAGTTTAAGTAAAACAGAGCAGAAAATCTGTCACATTTTGTGTGGGCATTTTTCTAAAGGGAAATGTTACTGGGACAATTCTCTGAACAACTCCAACTTAACAGAGACATCACATATGCTATTTGCACAAATAATTACACATCATTTGGATATTAGTCTTCCTTCTCAAGGCATCACAAGGGAGTCTGTTCACTTTTTGAGCACATGCAACTCCCATTAACACTAATGAGAGCTACTCACACGTTCCGGATGGACAGTAGGTCCCTCGAGAATCTGCATTCACCGTACCTTGTCTGGGGCAACAATGGAAATGTAACAAAGGCAGACCCTAAATTAAGGAGGATTCATCCACAGAACTGCCATACCAGTATTTCTCCTCACTGTGCTACGTCCACCCTCTACATAACATTGCTCTGGTGCTGCTCATCATGCTCCCAAATGGCAGCCTGGAGCTGGGTCTGTCCTGGGTTACACTGGGGGAACCCACCACGCTCCCTCCACATTGCCAGTAAGCGTGAATTACTTACTGGAGATCCAGTTTTTATCATGCTTATTTGTGGATCTGAACTGGGTCTTCAGATTGAAATTTTTACTTTGGACCTTTTCATAATTTTGCACCCACTAACGAATAGAACACTGCTGCTAACTATTTTTGCCAGAAGCTTCTGTTAGGGCTATGTCAATCAGCATCATCATTCCTCTGTGGTGTTAGTGCCTTGAGAACTGACATATGCAAAGGAGAGCAGAAGTGCTAATGCTTTTCCACACGAGCGTGCCAGTCATATCACACTGAGACAGCACCAGCAGGTCTCTTAACCCCTCCTTTTCCATCTCCACAGCCCTGTCACAACTTTTGAGCACTGAACAAGCTGCTGTTCTCAGACAGAGAGGAAAATACATTTTCATGTGCTACACAAGCCTCATGCCTGCTTATAATTCAGCAGGAGCTTGAAGGGAAGGAAGATGGTGGTGTCTGTCACTGTTAGAGCAGAGGAGCAGCTACCAGGGCCTTTAAGCAATACACTCAGTCTCCTGTTGGGAAGCAAACCTTTTTTTGCCAGTCTCAAGCTCCAAAACAGTGATTGCACTACTTCTGAATCACTTAGATGTACTGAGAAGGCAGATGCTCTCTGTGAAGGTTATTCAAAAAGCAGGAGTGCTTGCCATTCTCTGTATTTATACTAGGCATTGTTTCAGATCCCTTACAATCTCTCTCCAGTCCCTTGCTTTTATTTCACTCCCAGATCCCTGGGTCAAGGCTCCAGCTCATGACAGTGAGGCTGATGGAGAATGCTTTCTCCCAGCAAGTTGAGCAGTAAACTTCATAGGCCTTCACCAAATCAACAGAATTTTGATGGGAAGTGAGACATTTCAGAGTAACTGAAGATAGCTTTATATAGTACGATAAGTTACAGCCCAAATCTTACAAGCTATTATAAAATTATCATGCTTATTTTTTTCAATTTTGATTCACAGGCTCCGTGCTTGGTAGATAGAAATAGCACTGACTTCAGTAGTTGCATCTTCCTGCCCAAAGTGGATCCTCCCTACAAATGTTCCCTGTGATGTGCAGCACTGCTTCATGTCCTAAGAAGTCCTTCACTTACATAAACTGCTAATCTAAATATATCACTTTCCATGTCCAACAGTGGTTGATAAATTATGTTCCCTTTATTTGTACCATTCCATAGATTTTATGAGAGTTGGTAAAGAACTTTCTCCGTACAAAACCAGATCTAAGCTGCTTCAAAATGCCGGTTCAGCTCACTGGTAGTTCATCCCTCAGAGGAAAACACAATTGCGTAACCTAAGATATTATTGGAGGAGACTCCAAAGAGGAATAGAAGCAATGTTTACAAAATCTACTTAGATTCTCTTTTACTAGCTATCGCAAAAGTAGAGCTTAACTTTAGAACCAAATTAAAATATATTATGTCAGAAAAAAAGCAGCTTCCAAGATCACAATGCCATATTAAATTCTTTCCCAAGCTCAATAAACTATGACTTATAAGACTTGTAAAATCTTTACTAGGCTCTTGACAGCTCCACATGTGTTTGTGGCAAGAAGAATGGAACCTTTTGCTAAACATCTGCTAAATCTTGTGTCTTGGCTAGAACAAGTCTACCCAATAGCAGCACACTGTCTAACGCTTGCTGACTGCGGTCTGGGACTGGGATGGAATTTGTCTTTCTGTATGAAAACACCATGCTGCTTTGCTATGGTCCTCCATCATAGCCTGTATTTCCATCAGCCGCTCCCAGTAACAGTGAGTAACGGCACAACTCTTAGGGCAGTTGCACTTCAACATTGGTGCATTGTTCATCACATAGCTAACAGCTACGTTCTCAGAGAGGATGCACACGAAACATCTCTGTTTGTACATGCTGCTTTGGAAGGGAAGAGCCCCGCTCCCTTGTTTCTGAGAAGTCAGGGTAGGAATCTAAACGACACCTTAAGAACTGCTGAGAAGTTTAGCCTAAAGAACTTCCTGAGAAAAATCAGGACCTCAGTATATATTGTGCAATATATACTAAGTAAGGGAAACTCTGATAATTAACAATATTCTCTTGTTCTACAGAATGGGGACTCTGGTCTTTTACAGAATCACAGGGGTTGGAAAGGAACTCTGGAGACCATCGAGTCCCCCTGCTAAGAGTGAAGTTCCCTACAGTAGGTTGCACAGGAAAGTGTCCAGGCAGATCTTGAATATCTCCAGAGAAGGAGACTCCACAACCTCTCTGGGCAGCCTGTTTCAGCGCTCTGTCACCCTCACAGTAAAGAAGTTATTGCTCATGTTCATATGGAACTTCCTGAGTTCCAGTTTTTGCACATTGCCCCTTGACCCTTTTTTCCAGGGCATATCATGTGCACGCTAAGCAGCTCTACCAAACAAAGTATTCTGAAAAACTATTACGTCTCATGTTCCTAAGTTCACGCTGTCCTGTTATGACTTGAAACCAAGAAAAAACATAAGGAGGGACACTATCCCCCCTTTTTCTGGGAGCTTTCACAACTCTTTCTGAAGTATTTTGTAACAGACAGTGCTAGAGGCAAGGCACTTGGCTAGTGGCTACTTAGGCATGGTCTAGCACAGCAATTAATCACTTCCTATTTTATCCTCTATGAGAGATCTTAAAGAAGAATATTTCCTTCATACAACTGTCATTTTCCTTAATTGAAGTTATTTTATGACTCACAATAAACCTCTCAAATTCAGAATTAATAATAATAGGCCATCTGAGTATCTTGTGTTAATATCAACTAGAATAAGTTAGTAAATTGGTTCAAAATGCGAAGTTACAAAAGGTTCACTTGCTTATGCTCAAAGAAGCTTTCCCAGTTCAAGGAGAAGCTACTTCCCGTTGTCCTGAGAGATGAAGAACAAAATCACTGATGTTTTCATAGTCCTCCGAGTTTAACTTCACAGCATAACTCTGTATAGGGCAAGGAACAGATCTGCTGAAAGGGAGCTTTGTCCATCTACATCTTTTAGATGTGCTAGCCCATGCTTTGGGTGTGGCAAGCCGTTGTGTATCTGCAGACCAGCAGAATGTTCCAGTCTTTAATGATGCAAATCCCCTAGCCCAGTGCTTCTTCCTACTCTGAGGTACAAACAAACTCATATTTTTGAAATCAGCTATGCCACTTTCCACTTTTTATGAGCATAATGGATAGCCAGAACAGCTCTTTACCATTTAATGCCTTTTTCAGTATTTTTTCCTGGCAGTCCTCCCCCAATGCCATTGATAATTAACGGAAGTTTCCCCCCATTGTATCGCTACACAGTCACATCACTCTGTAGATACTGGACTCATGGATCTGACTGATCTTTAACGATCATTTCCTTCCCCTATTGTAAAGCCTTTTATTTTCTGAGGCTGTTCCTGTCCTAATATTGGAAAAAAGATACATCTAACCTGAATACTTTACCTGTGAACACAACAGTGCTCAAGATATTCTTTCTAGTTTGCTCTTCATCATGTGGTGAATCATAGGGCATGAAATTCATAAGTATTTCTCCCTGTATATCACAAATACTTTCTCTTACTGGGATGGATTTTTTCCTCAGACTGGTGAGATATCTTGACAGCCTCCTCAAGGATATCTTTCAGAAAAATCTGCACTATACCAACGATGTTTTTCCCCCACACCTTCCCTGTCTCAGAAGGCAAGAAGATAGGGAGAGAAAAGGCATGTCTGCATTCTTACAAAACAAAGATCTCTCACATCTAAAAAAGAAAATGCTATGGCAGTCTGGGAAATCCAGTGCACTGGAAGATGAAAGATAAATTGTGTTATGTGAATGGCTGCACATGTTGTTGTTATTATCTCCAAGAGGAGGACCCCATTGTGCTGAATACTACACATGCTCAAAGTAACAGGCAGTTCCTACCCCAGAGGCCTCATAAGCTAAGATAAAAGCAGTATTGTTGTCCCCTTTTTATAACAGGGAAGTGAGGCTCCAGAATATTCAGCAACTTAAACAAGTTACTCAATGAAATGGCGAATCTGGGAATTGAACCCAGATTCTCAAGTCTTCATTCCCTGATTTAATCCACACATCATTGCTCAGAATTCTTTTTAATTAAGCAGCAACATCTTAACTTCAAACTGGTACCCATGATTATTTCTACTTATTTAATGAGGAAGCAAAATACTTGATCTATTGTTCATTCCATCATTACTTTTGGATTCCTGTAGGAGTAAAATTTTATGTCTATGTCCAAAAGATGCTACACAACCACAAAGGAATCATTTGTATTCACTCCATGGTCAACTATAACACATGGAGCGCATTTATAAGTGGAATATTTTAGCCTTACCTTGGTTTTTAAATTTTGTAGGCTAGTGAAAAAGGATTAATTTGAAAAGATTAAATGTAGTTAGTAAAACATGGGACGTGGTTATAAGACACTATGAGAGCTTTTAACTGATGGGACATAAAGAGAGAAAAGCTCAAAAATTACAGAGATTAAAAAGTAATGCAAAACAACAATCTGAGGCTACTTGGTAGGTGAAGAAAGGGAAGGTGCTGCAGAGGGTATGGAGGCTGAGGAGACAGAAGATGGAGAGAAGATCCAAAGAGCAGCCAACAGAAATTTAAGGAGGAAGAGCAGAGCAAGCCTGGCTGGAGCTGTGCAGTACGTGGGAAGTAACAGTGCAAGTACTTGAAAATTCTTGTTGATAATTTACATTCCCTAAGTCCAAGTTTAATTGTGTATTGCCATGTAATCATTGCCAAATGAGGAAAGAATCCGTCTCCAGAAGAATCCAAGTGAAAGGCTAAGTTGTAAAGAACAACAGACTACAATGGGGCTGCGTGCCTTGGGACAGCCCCGGCAAGGGAATACAAAGGCTTCTGCTTCTGTGTTACTATTTGAAAAATTACTTAGGGCAAGAGAGCTCAGAAGTGATCCAGCCACTGAGTACAAGCACAAATGCTAGTGGTGCACCCAGCACTGGGCCAACATTTACTGCACCAAGGAAAGAAAGTGCCCAAAAAAGGAGGCTTGGCTAAAGAGAAAGATGAGTCAAAGGACTGGCCTACTGATAGCAAATTACTGACATATTCAAATTCAGAGTGCTGACATCTGTCTTTAAACAGGCATGTAAAAAATATATTACATGCAAATATAAACAGGGGTAGTATTATGCTTCACTGCTGGTCACAACTTAGAAGAAAATATTATAACCACTGGGAAGAGAACAGGAGCAACAATTATCCTAAAGCCTGACACTAAGAACTCAATTGCTCAAAACATTTTGAAAAATCAGGACAGCGCAAACTGTGTACATAAGAAATAATAATAATAAAAAAAAATCTTAATGACTATTCCAGCCATTAGCTTCAAATTTCTTCTTCATTTCACAGTATAAACTAAGTTGTGAAATCACACATTTAAGAAGCTACCTAAACCTTTTTCCATTTAATACCTGAGCATAATCAAAATGTCAAGAGTTTTGAAAAAGTTTTCTTCTCTTGGAACGTTAGAAAAAAAAAAATGGACTTAAAACAGAGGAGGGATGCAAGTTCTTTGGAGGTGCACAGAACTACATTGGCTTTTCTAAGTCTAAAAATAATCTAAGAGCTAATTCACTGATGCAGAGAATATTGTACACTCCGAAACTGCGACCTTTAGAAGAGTTAATTCTGGGCCTAACAGAAAAGCTGAGGTGAAGAAGACATTTGCACAGCAAGAAAGCTAGACAGGAAGCACCCTGGGGAACCATGAAGTTTGTACAGGATGAAGAGAATGAAAACTCATAATGAAGTTCAGATATTTTGGGACAGGGGAGAGGAATACAGTCTTGCCAAACTGGATGGCTCTACTAGGATGGAAAATGGCCTTCCCCACAATCCAAGAGTTGTCTGGATTGCAGCAAGTTCTTCCAACAATTTTAAAGAAAATACCCTGACTGAATTTTATTCCCATATAGTGAGTTTCATGAGACAGCAATCAAATTTGATTTGTTCTCAATATGTGATCAGAGGTTAGGTTTTGGCCATGTTTTTGGAGAATTACTCATAAAAGGTCAGAAATATAGGAGGAGGTCTCAGGGCTCTCCCAGCAGACCAGACTACTACTGCATTAACCTGGAGGTCACCATAGCAATCAGAACAAAAAGCTAAACATGTTGGGGAAAAAACTGAATCCAGCTCCTGAGAGAACTGATTTTTATTCCTCCCTCTGGAGCAGAGATTGGGAAGTGCCTCCCACTGCAGCTCATGGGACCTACGGGAATAAGAGCCAAGTAAATCAGCACTAGAAACTGAGATTACATGGAACTTTCTGAAAGTGCATGGAAGTAGGCTGCTTTTTTCACTGGTGGCGTCAAGCCATTCTCCTAGCCCGTTTGCAATCACTGAGTTTTAAATCACTGAACTCCATTTATTTTTATGGACTTCTTGGACTTAAGGAATAAAAAATAGATAGGTCTTCATAATGGTGGAAAATGGACCCCATATTCCCAAACTGGGAATTTCCCATACCCTTCCAAACTGAGAAAGCATAAAGCGATGTTGCATTACTGACGCTGCACAGGAAGATTTCTCAGGTAATGTCTTGTACTTCAACTTTGTCAGTCCTGACAGCTTTCTTTCTGGCTTTACAGCAAGAAACCTTAAAAGAAATATTTTCAATCACCACCTCAGGAAAATGAAGTTTGCGTAGTTTTTATTTGGGTTTTTCTCTTTGGAAAAAAAATGACCAACTAACATAATTTTGCTTTCTCCTCCTCAAAGAATAGAATATTTTCTTGTTGAATGTCTTCAAAGACTAGCAAAGTTTTCCTGAGAAATTTCAGCTAACTCTAGAGAGTAATTCTGGAAACTTCACTCTTCCTATGCAAACTGTTACGCATTATCGGTATCCTCTTGTAGCCATCTTAATCCTCTACTGAATGATAGTAACGTGAAAATTAACAGAAATTTCTGCCAATACTTTCCTTTTCTCCTGGGAACACTGCAGCAGCTCAAGTCTGCTTCGTTTCTCTGTTGTTTTCGTTATTTTCTGGATAGCAACATGTAAATCTTTCAATATTGCTAAATTTGAGAGAAAAGATCACTGGTCTCTCAATCTTCTCCTTGTTAATTTGTCATCTAGTGTTTGGGAGGAAAAATCAAATAAAATAAAAATGAATTCTCTCAGGAAAAGTCAGATCTGGGACACTGCACTAGGAAAAAATAATTGGTCCCATTATCATCATTGTCTCTAGCTTTACACTTAAGGGAGAAACATGTCTGAGTAGCTGGTTACATCAGCAACGGAGATAGAGAAAAGAAGAAATTCCCACAGTGTGAGCAAGGCTTCACACACTTAGAGAACGTGACCACACACAATACACATTACAGTGGGGAAGAACAAAGCAACCTCAGGAAGTGTCCCCGATTGTTTTCGGCTGATTAAGGACATATGCCAACAAGCCTCTACTTGTTCAGAGAAGCTTTGCAACTTGGGTAAGTCGCATTTACATAACGCAATTAAAGATATCGAATGGTTTGGGTCTATATGAAACTTGCATTCAGAACAATGTAAGACGCAAGTTTCAGACAATTTTGTTGTTTCCATCCTGTTCAACCCAGGGACAGTTTTATCTCTTGTTAAAAGAGTCGGGAAGTGATTAAAAGTCAGCTTAGCTAATGTAAATAGCCAATTTACATTAACGACAGCCATTTGTTTTAGAAGCAAAACACACACAGACTTCAAGCAGCAACAGCAGTTTTAGAAAACAGCACTGAGCTGACACAAACACCAGACCTTTGAATAAAGATGCTGCCTGTTACTTCTTACAGAAGTCACTCCATAAAGACGTAGAGCTTTTTGGGTAAAGTAGCATCCCTCCAGAGGTCAGCAGGGACTCGCCAGGTTGTTGCTCTTCCCAGCAGAGCAGACAGAAGTGCCTGTACCAGGTGCTGGGCTGCAGCAGACATCACTCAAAGACTTCCACCAAGCTGGGCAGAGGGTGGAACAAGCACTCCTCCGGGCACTGCTGGTGCTGTTATCACTTAGAACTCATCCCCAGGAGGTTTCAGCTTCAGGCTAACCAGCTGCCAGCATCACCTTGGTGTTAGGTCAGGAGTGCCAAAGGGAGGCTTTGAGAACAACTCACCAACACGAGGACTGTCACTTCTCCCCTCCCTCCCCAAGCCAGCCAGCCTAATAAAAACACATTACATTTCCCTACAAATCATTCAAACTTCTGTAGAGAAGCATTAAAAAAAAAAGTCATGGTAGTTTTTAAAAAAGATAAACTAAACATAGTACTTAGAGAAAAATGTAAGGTTTCCTGTAAATTAAACGGAAACTTTTTACATAATAGATCGCTCACAGCTATTTGTAAGGAAGTGACAAAGCTGCTGCAGATCTTAAGATATTGTAGTAAGGTTCACAGATGCACTTATGTAAATATTTTCTGACAACTCAGCTGCTACTGAAAACATTTTTGAAGTTATCAAAAAGAATTTAAAGTATTTTCCACTCTAGTCATTAACTATGCATTTGCAAAAAGGCTCCATCAGAATTGCTGAGGAAAGGATCCCTTCTACAGAAGGCACAAGCCAAGACAGCAATGTTTGTATGCTTGCCGCTAAGACCCAAGCAAAATCTGAGTTCCAGCACCCCTATCTGACGGTAGCCACTACTAGATCCATGTCCCAAACCAGCAAGTTTTTGCATTCAGGGTGATTCTGCTCCAATGCCCCTAATCCCACAGCACACATGTGTGTCTTAGTTTCTAACAGAAGTTACTTCTCTCACAGTGTCTGGTATGAAGCTGTGTTTTTGTTCCCAGAAGAGAAACAACTGATAACACCTGGCAGTGTTGAACACAGCCAAGGACACATTTTCTTCCTCAGTGAAGCAGTTAGAAGGCATAAGGAGCTGTGAATTGGGAGGGGACAGGACCAGGGCAGCTAACCCAAACTGACCAAAGAGCTATTCCATACCACATCACATCATGTGATTTTTACGGAAGAGAAATCGTTCTCTTGCTCGGAGGGAGGGGCTGCTGGCCGGTTGGGTATCGGTTGTTGGTCCCTTGCTTTGGGTATTATTTCTTGTTTCTTATATATGTACTGGTATTTCTTTTATTCTCTCTGCTGTCTTAGTAAATAGCTTTTATCTCAACCCACGAGTTCTACCGTATTTATTCCTTAATTCTCTCCCCCATCCCACTTGGGAGGGGGGAGGGTGAGCGAACAACTGTGGGGGACTTAGCTGTCTGCTAGGTCAAACCAGGACAATGTGGCAGTAGGCTGATTGGGCTGCTAAGCCAAGATGGGTTTCCCAGTCATCAGGCTGCCAGATACAACCCTATGCCAATTTAGACAAGGCAGTTCATGTTATATGTGAGATAGCAAGAGTCAGGGCCTGACCATGCTCAGCTTTAGCAACTTGACAATATTGCAGCAGAATGCCTTACCCAAAGCTACCACTTCTTCCTTAACATACAAAGCAGAAATACTGCACGGCCTGGCAGTGGTCTATTAGCATAGGCATTGCCATTCACCTGCAGTGTCTTTTGGTGCTTTTCTCCCCAGGCATTTAAATTGAATAATAATTTTTTACTGTTAAGAACATGTATGAAAATGAAATTTATTAAGCAAAGACTATACAAATTAGAAGCAATTAAGAGCAGCCCATTAGTGGTTTATCTCTCAAGCAGTCCTCCAGGAATCATTACGTGGACACATCAGGTCCAAAATCATTAAATTCTGTATTACAGTCTCAGATTCAAGACAAAAAGCGTGTGAATACATGTCTGCAGACAGTTTTCCCTACTGGGTACCCTCCAAGACACCTCAAGCATGCAAGACATAAGATATTACTGCTAAGGTCAGCAGGAATTGACATTGCTAAAAGGAGTTTTGCTATAGCTCTGTTTCAGATGGCACAATGACTTCGTGCTTGAGGCTCGATACCAGCTGCCTGTTTTTTGCCTAAATAGCACATCCTTTGGAAGGTGAGGGCATAGGATGGAACAAACCCATACTGATATAGGGAAGGTCAGGTGATAGCAAATTGCCAGGAGACTGTATCTGAGGTACAAAATCTGCTTGACAGCTCCTCAACCATATAATTCATTCGTCTTCTCGCAGCTACAGAGTGCAGCTCTCACCGCAGAACAGATGTTAAGGGCAATCTGCTCTCAGAGTTCAGTACCACACAGCACCAGGGATGCTTAGAGAAATGTAAAAGAAAACTGGATATATTTACAGCACCATCTCCTGACCAAAGCATCCAATTAATGATTAAAAATCATACACTATAACAAAAAGATATTTAAATCAATTTAGATTTGTGAGTGTGAGTGCTCACATATCAATCCCACACAGAGATTTGAGCAAGTGCTAGTTATTCTAATAGAATTGATTCATGTCTTTTTACTTGGTTCTCTTTAATTGTTATTTGATTTCCCTGTACAAGTGAGAAGTATTTATAATACCATCCCCTGCACCAACAGATCAGGCAGGTCACACCATCCTGGGGAGATGAAACAGGTTCTTCCCTCTGGAGGAAAAGCCACATTTAAAGCCAGGGAATGGTCCATGCCCAGCACACTCTCTCCTGACTATAAAAAGAAAGTTTAACCCTGCAAACACACCACCCAGCTTTTTCCTGTATTGTCTGAATATGCACATGCAAGTTTTAGAGTGCTGGCGCTGCAGGTGTGACACATTTTTCTATAAATGTGTTCATGCTATAGGGCTTCAGCGGCAAGCACTGCAGCGGACTTATCTCCAACTCTTCCCCCACAGACCCAGGATGAAGTTTTGATGCTAATGAAGTCCAAAACAAAATTGCCAGTGACTTCAGTGAGGCCTGGGTTTCACCCTAGTTTTGAAGGAATCTCATTTTTGGCTGGCAAGATTTCAACTCTTTAATTCCCAGAAGCTCAACCACAAATCCCTCTTCTCCTCCCACACAGCTGCTCCAGAACTCCCTGAGCTCCTCTAAGGCAGCAGCTGAGCAGAATTCCTCAGGAAGACACAAGGCTTTGCTTGCAGGAGATCCCCATCTCCCCAGACCATCTCCCAGCTCCAGAAAACCAATTTGTAAAAATCTTCAAATTGATTAAGAACAGACACCCCCTGTGAGTTTACCAAACCCCCACGCTCCCCAGGCTCTGCACATCACTGCCCACAGCGACCCACTCCTTGCTTTTCCCACGCCACGTTCAAGGGAGCACAGCCCTGGCACGTGCAAAACTGCTGAGCTACGGCAGCGTGGCTGAGTCTGGGGCACAGCAAAGGACCACAGGACGAGGTGCTCAGCTCAGGAATCTGCAGCAGTCCCATGAAGGCACAGCACTGGGATCCAGCTCAGAGCATGACTCTCCCCCAACATTTGCTTTTCAAGAAAGTAGACATTATCGTAGAATCATAGAATGGTTCAGGTTGGAAGGGACCTTAGAGATCATCTTGTTCCAACCCCCCTGCCATGGGCAAGGACATCTCCCACTAGACCAGGTTGCCCAAAGCCCCATCCAGCCTGGCTTTGAATACTTCCAGGGAGGGGGCATCAACGACTTCTCTGGGCAACCTGTTCCAGTGTCTCACCACCCTCACAGTGAAGAATTTCTTCCTTATATCTAGTCTAAATCTACCCTCTTCCAGTTTATAACCATTACCCCTTGTTCTGTCATTATCTATCCTTGTAAAAAGCCCCTCCCCAGCTTTCCTGTAGGCCCCCTTCAGGTCCTGGAAGGCTGCTATCAGGTCCCCCCGCAGCCTTCTCTTCTCCAGGCTGAAAAGCCCCAACTCTCTCAGCCTGTCCTCGTAGGGGAGGTGCTCCAGCCCTCTGATCATCCTCGTGGCCTCCTCTGGACCCGCTCCAACAGGTCCACATCCTTCTTGTGTTGGGGGCCCCAGAACTGGACACAATACTCCAGGTGAGGTCTCACGAGAGCAGAGTAGAGGGGCAGATAAACAGATAAAACAATTGCAATGACAGGAACAAGATAAATCAAGTTTTGCCCAGCCAATAATTAATAACTCTGCTTTTTGGTTTCCCCAGGTGCCTCCCAGATACAGAGCTTATCCCAACCATCTGGCTATCAAACACAGAGACAAGATAGAAACAGCCTAACAGAGGGATAGAGAGCAACAAAACAGAGTGTAACGGGGCAAATAAAAGGATGACTGCAGCCTGCTGAGAAGGAAGTGTCACTATGACTGGAAGGAGAACGGAATGAAAAAGTCAATAGAGGCTTTCAGACTTGAAGTCTAAAAATATAAACATCCACCAACCATCCTCAAGCATTGGCACATTTATTTTAGATGCCTTTGACAAAATCTGATCAGCCCCAGCAAAGCAAGCAGTTGACATATCAGGGAGACATGGGCACAACACTGTCAGAAGGAGTACTGAGCCCAAGAAAGCCATGTCACGTTTGGTTTAACATGGCTGCAACATCACACTGGTTAAAGCAACAGCTTGTTTGTTCAAGTGCCAAGCCCAGCACTAGCTGGCAGGTCGTGGAGGAGTTAAACCCTCCTTCCGCGGAGGCTCACCGTGTGCTTTAGCTCAGTCACCCCACTGGCTATGGAAATACTCCCACGCACAGCAGTCCTTAAGGGATGGGGACTCTGTGAAGCTCAGTCTGGTAGAAAAATCAAAAATCCTGGGGCTTTCTTTCTGGTCAATCTCATGACTTTTAACTCACAGTGCAGTAAAGCCGGAAAGGTTTCAGTCAAAATTTGGAGCCATTATGCACTAAATAGGAGACATTTCCACCAAGAGTCACAAAATCATATACTGGAGCCAATTCAAGTATTTTGTTGTGATCAGAATAAGCCTCCCAGATCAACCCAGTTTTAAGTGACATACTCGGGCACTGGTAGGTTTTCTTGACCCTTTATGTGCTCAGTACAACACTACCACTGCTGGGCTCCAGCCTCTTATTCCTCCTACATTACATCAAGGGGGTGTTTGCCTCATCCTGAGCCACAAACACACACACAAAAAAAGTAAATTAATGTTCTACCCAAGGTGAATTTTCTGTCTCTCATGAGATTCCGTACTTCCAGCAGTACTGATGTCCAGTCAGGGTCAGTCAGCTTGGATCTGACCCTGTATTCTTATTAACCACGTGAAAGATCCCCACAAAGCTTCTTTTAAGAACTTCTGCTTCACATATGTTACACATCTTAAGGCCCCCATCACAGCGCAGCATTCAGCAGGGAGCTGCCATCTCATCAACACACAACGCACAGCAAAAGTCATCCTGTTTGAGGCAGAAAAAACATCCCATCCAAATTGCAAAGCACTTCTAAACAGGGTCCATGCAGCACCTCCCAGGGGTGAGACAGTCCCTCATGAATCACAGCTACTATCTGCACCAGCAGGGGTGGCAGTCCCCAGAGCCTCTCCCCAGCACCACAGTGACCAGCTCCTCAGGGTGTTATCCCCCAAGGCTGCTGCAGCAGCAGTCCAACACGAGGCCCCACAAGCCCTGGGCAGCAGCTGCCTAACCACTGTCTTCCTGATCTGGCCCTTCCTGCAGAGGACAGCCCCACTGTCCCTGCGGTCCCATCCACAGAGCTGCTCTCCCTCAGCTTCATGCCTCCTGCCTTCCCTGTTTGGCAGCTGTGCCACTGCTGAAGAGGTGATTAGGCCCTTCCCAAGCCCTTTGCAGGCTGCTGCCATTGATGTGCCCCACAAATGTATTCTGCTTCATTTACCAAAAATGTACGGGAGCTATAAAAGAGGAAGACATTCTTCAATAGCTTCTAAAATGACTTTTGCTCCCTTCCCTAAAATGTTGCAACATAAATTAGAGGAGATATGGGTTGCTAAAGGAAGCTCCTTTGTCCCCGCTATGTTAGAAGAGAAAAATAATTGTTGGCTTTCCATCAGCCAGCAGGAGAAACGGCTGAAGTGCTATGCCAAAAGGATTAGCACCTCTCTGTACTTCTTTGTGGACAGCTATGAGCCGCTGTTCTCCAAGTCAGTGTTTCTTTATTATGGCGCGTATCAAAAGAACACCATTCATTGTTTAGAATATGCTCCTTATTTCACATCAGAAAAGGGAAAATGATAGGAACACAAGGGCTCAAAGTTTGGAAGATGAAAAGGAAAACACAATAAAGACAGTCATCTGAGCTTACGAGACTCTGACATGTCACAGCTGTAAGCACTGAATCATCTCCCTGGTATACCTTGTGAACCACTTCCACTTCAAAAATAAAAATAAAGCACTAGGTTTCTTTATGTTCTTGACAAAATCTGCAGCGCATGGCATTGAGCTGTGTCACATTATTTCCCCTGCAGGTGACCTGGGAGGGGTTTTTAGAAAAAGGATTTCTGTTTACTCTCATATGTTTCTTTACAATGGATAAATAAAGTCCAAAGGATCCTTCCCTCCCTCAAAATCTCCTTCTCTTCTCACACACTGCCAACAATCTGTTTTATTTCTCAACAGTATTAGGAGCACTGAACGCAGTCTCACGCCTGTATATTGACAGGTCTCACTCACACACTGGGATGTTTTCCACTGGGAGGAAGTGCTAGGCACATCAAGCCAAAATGTAGCTTTTCCCCAGGTGTTTAAGGGAGCATGGTATTAGGGCTGCCTCACAGGTCAAAGGAGGCTCCAACACCTCCTGTGTAGCCAGCCCCAGTAACAATTTGCACAGTTTCTGCAGGTCCTCCCCGGCTGCATGGATGCTGATTTCTCACCACATTGGCTGCAGGCAAAGCAGCTACTGTTGCACAGAGCTACGCATATGCCCACCCATTCAGCTTGTCAACAGCATGATCTTACCTCAGGTGGGATGCTAGGCAATACACAACAAGGCTGTCAGTTCTCATCGGGAGAGGCAGGGCTGACACCTAGAAGATTCCTGCCTTTGCTTCCAAGGAAGAGACGTTTCAGATGTGTTTAAGCTTCAGCAAGTGCACACAAATCTTCCACTAGCAACATCCAGAGGTTGGAAAGTGCAACTTCTGCACTTCATCTGCACCTTAAGCTTCATTATTTTTGCGCCCACGTGAGTGTGAGGTAGCACTGGCCTTCTCTCCATCAGCAGGCTCAGGAAGATGAGCTCTAAATGCGCGCACGGAGCCACTGCCCATCACCATGGTGCAGCCCTTGCTCTAGTGACATCACAAAGGACTGCTCCAGACCCCTCCTGTTCCAAATCCAATAGCAACAGAACGAGCATATTCCAAGCCTCTGTAAACAGGTCTCAAGACAAAAACATTCTGCCTTAATATTGAAATTTCCAGTGACAATTAATTTACCACATTCCTTAGCAAAGGATTCCAACATTAATTGATGTGAAAAATATACCTTTTTGACTGCATATTCCTACCTCAAGGAATTGGGCTACATTATGCCTTTCTTCACAGGACCAAACAGCACTCTATCATGAGATATCTGTTTCCATGTAAGTAGGTGCCAACTGTGAGCATCCAACACGGTCTTAATTTACTTGATCGAAAGGTGTTTGCCAGCACCTTATCTTCTCTGTGCCCACTGTAGTGCCCTTCTTAGAGGGTGAACACCAGCACAGCACTGCAGCAGGAACTAATCTAATAATTCCCTATTGTGAATGAATACCACTGGTTGGTAGCCCTTTCTAAGCATTAAGAAGGTACTAAGATGTCAGTCATTTACTGCCAAACTTTGTGCCCATGCACAAGAGCAGGGAGCCAGCAGGGTGTACTAAGTCAGGTGGTGGGCAGGCACACACAAATCCTGAGTCCTCAGTTGTCCCAATGTCTGGCATCTCTGCTGCTCTCTAATTTCTGCTGGAGATGAGCAAGTTGTGGCCAATGAAACCTGCCAGCTGTCTCTGTTAATTGTATGCCATTGGGCTGCACAGCCCCTTGGGAGCCAAGCCGCCCACATTCACTGCTCTGCTCCTCACCCTGCCACCATGCCCAGATGTTCAGCCTTGCAGCTGCCAGCTCCTGACCTACTCCCAGAGATAAGTAATTGAGCAGGTATACCAGGTCTTCCCAGTTTTATTTTCAGTATCAGTTTGTCTCCGTATGGAATCCAATTGGTGATAAAGAGGGAACCAAGAGGCACAGCCCCACTTGTCCTCATGCACCGCAAAGCAGAGAGCTGGGAGCTGCAAAGTGCCCCGTTGCTGCTGGGTCACTGGCCCAGGGCTGCCCATGGAGCACGGCAGGACTCCCCCGGGTGACAGGCTGAAGGAGTTCTGAGAGCCAGAACAAAGCCCAGAGCACTAACTATCTAACTGGTAATTACTTTCTGGTGAAGACTGAAAAATGGGTCATTAAAACCATATTAAACCGTTTTCATTAATACAAAAACCTGATTTACATTTTTTTTCCCACAGAGCCATTATGTTCCAAACGCACTGCACGGATGATTTGTTTAATCACAACCACATGGAATAGCAATTTTAAGGGCCTGCGACAATCACTTTTTTAACCAGGAAACCTGGTTTGCAATAATTGTCATGTTTTCTGTTAGCCACCCTTCCCACTGCTGTCATAAACCCACTCCTTCCTAAACACACTGCCTTCCTAGTTGCACATAAAAGCATCACAATCCACTGATACAATTAATAACACCGAATATTTAGGTCAACGTCAGTTCTATTAATTTTATCTCTTAAAGACTCGCACATTTTCTAAACAAGTCTAGCCCTTTGGGGTGTTAAACTGTAATTTGCAGTCTGGTTGCAAGTCCCTATCACATAATAGATCAATTAGGTTGAACACTCTAGTATATTAATCTTATTCACACATAGTAAAGGCAAATATGGCTAATTACTGTATTACAATATTGCCTGCTTTTTCCAAATATGTATCAAGGAAAAGGGGAGTTTATTACATTGAACTATCAAATAAAATCATCTTGATATTAAACTGACAGTGAAGATGCATGCTTGTACTAATCCATCTATTTTTTCCTCTAAATCAACATCCATTGGAAGATTTGTTTATTATTACTAATGTGTTGGATTTGTAAAAGAGACTTTCCCTTTCATATCAAGAGCTCAGTAGTTTCACTTACAGCATAGTTTCACTCTTGTGGCATTCTAAGATACAGAAGCACAATTTCTTCTGTCATATACATCAGCTTTATATTTGTATTTTCAGGTTATGAATTAATGGGTATGATTTCAGTGACTCCAGAGAAGGCAGGTAGTTATCCAAGGCTGCTTCCTATGCCTCTCCCTGCAAGCTTGCACAGCCACAGGGTTTGTGTCTGCAATGGAATTAATTGAAATCAGTTTTCAAAATTACCAAGTTGATCAAGATTGGTACTGCATCAGACTGGTCAGCAGAAACAAGGAAAAGACACAGTTGGCATTAAGTTTGCCTCAGACAAGCTGAGGTGAGCCTGAGCAGGATTTGCCCTTGCCTGCATTCACTAATTACCAGGTATCAGCTAATTCCATCCATGGGCTCATAATAAAATGGGACAAAAAAAAAAGTACTGTAAGAAGTCATCTAGTCTGCCTCAAGGCATTGTGAAAAATGAGTTTAAATGCAACTAAATATCCTAGCAGAGACCTAATTCTGCTCCCTGTTCTGTCACTGATCTGCTGTATGACCAAGTCACTTCTCCTTATTCCCCCAGCCCATCTCATTTAGTTCCCACTCCAGACCCCAGAAAGCAGGAATTCCCCCTCCCACCTGCACAGCACCCACCACGATAGGGCTCAACAGGAGCTGGTGCTCTGGGCATTACTGTAGTCAGACATTACACGCTATTAGTAGCAAAGATAGGACACAAATTAAAAGGGTGGCCGTGCTCAGTGCTTTCTTAATGTTTTGCACATTTGAATCTTCCAGCAATAGTTCACAAGCTGTGAATTTGTTAAAGTGGAAACCAGGCCAATAAAAATAAAGACAAAACATCTAAATGCTTTGACTGCTGCAACAGAAGTCTTGTATGAAACACCTGACAAAAAATGTGGAGATTAATTTGCCCATATAACAGACAGTAAACTCAACAAAAGAATGTTACTTAAAAAAAAAAAAAAAGGTGCTATTTCCTTTACCCTGCTGCAGCATATGGAACAGCTTGGATCCCCAGACTCGTTCTGTGTGACACCACTGAAAACAGGTTCTTTAGCTTTTCTAAGAACATGCAAGTGTCTATGCTATGCACCTACACATCCCAGAAGCCAGCCACTCTGAGACAGACTGCACCACATGAAACACGTTGGCGTGTGATTGTTTATATGGTTCCAGGTACAGGCACACTCCCACATACAGGAAAGAGGCACAGCCATGGAGGACACAGGAGCCAAAATGTTGATTTCCTGACTTTGGCTGACATCACTGGTTTACTATTAGCTGTTGGAAGCCTCCTTACTTGGAAGCATTTACCAGACTCCTTGTATCTCTTCTCTGCAAGCTTTGGGAAGATAGGCTATTCTCAGGTGATCCACAAAATAAAATATTCCATACTTGATTCTGCTGAGAGCTTACACAGCTGCATGCATTATAAATTATTTCTGCCTTGAAAAACATTATTACATAGTCTGAGGGTACACTTGGTCTTTTCCACTCGTGGCTAGAACTGTTTCCAGCTAAAGCTGCTTCAAACATGTAGCTGTTCCATAAGCAAATCTCATTGCTAGAGTGGGTCATCAAAGGTCAGGAACAGTCTGGGTTCTGCTTCTCCCCCCACAGGCCTTCAGCATGAAACCCTCCCTATAATTTTTTTTTTTTAAACTAGCAAGTCTAATAAGTCCATAGCAGAGATATCCAGATGTTTACTGAGAAAGATCTAGAACGCAAGTAGCAACACAGAAAACATTTCCTATTCATTTACAGAGGAATCGGATGATCTCTGCTTTCACCTTACCAAAGTCAATTATTTGGTTAAATCTGTTCTGGTTGTTTAGAAGAGTAATCTCATAAAGAAAACAAGTCTCTCAGTTCTAGAAAAGCCACGCAAAGGATCATTTTTCTCTCCTTGATTGGACTAAACTGCACAAATTAATAGCATAACCATATATCATATGGAGTTAAAGCTTGGATTATTCACTCTACAGCAATAGCGTGACCTGCAATAGGATTATTGTCTTCATAGTGCCAGAAGTTCCAAAGGACCCAGATTCGCCCCATTCAAATGAACTGCAACATTTGAGGATGCCTTAAGACAGGCAAATTTCTCCAGGAGAATCTCCCAAACATGAGAGATTCATCTCCCACTTACCAGAGACACTTGCACTGGGCAACAGAGAAGGTACACACGGCAAGGAAAAAGAGTGGGACAAAATGGCTGAAGGAGCCAGAGCTGACCTACTTCCATCACTGTCCAGAGTAAAGAGAGTCATCAGCTCCCCAAGATTTATGTTTTCAGGCAAGAATATATACTCTCTTCTACAGACAACAGTATTTGAGGCACCGCAAAGGCATTCTGCAACCACAGCCACTAGTATAGGATTTAGCTAATGCCACAGTCACTAAGAACCACTATCAGGTACGCAAGCTTCTGCCTTGGCTGTATTCACTTGTGTTTACTTCAGCTGTTTTGCTCTGAAATTTGGTGTCTTTTGCCTGACTCAAGAAGCCCATTCTGCAGTAATGAGCGTCAGTGAGACTTGAACTCTAGAACCAGCCAAGTATGAGCACATCCAGCAAGTCCTTGCCCAAAACAATTGCAAGCAGAGGTTTATGAGCTAGGTACACACCTTGGAAATCAATTATTTTTGGAACTGTAAATATAAGGTCTTCAAAATGATTTTTGTCTGTGCTTTTACAATTAAAAAAAATCACTGATAAAAAATGCTATATTTACAGGCCACTTGCTTATGACTCAGGACCTCTAGGTATCTCCTCTTACTGTATTTTTTTCCAAGGATAAAACAGGAAAGACACAGGTACGTGACTCATTGCTACTGGACATTCAAATGAGCAATTTTCAGGATTTGCCTTTGTTCTGAAGAAATTCTGCATTGCGTATTACTTATAAGTATGCAACCAACCATCAGCACAGCAGGACATATTTTTAAAGACTCCAAAGGAGTCAAGCATGTCAATAATGAGGAAATCAAAAAGATGATTCATACAGAACACATGAGATCATTTGAAGGGTTTTATAAAGTATTCTGTAGAAGAAAAATTAACATTCAAAGGAAAGTGAAACTAACGGGAGACTTCGCAAGGAACAGTAAGAGTTAATGCTCTCTCCCTCCATTAAGCACATCAGGAGTGTTCTTTTCCTAATGAGTTAACCTCTTATTATTCAAGTTTAATGGGGACACATTTGTTTAACCCTATAGCCTCAGGAGTCAGAATTTCTGGTGTTAATTATATGGCATATATACAGACTTTGCTAGCAGTGTGAAATGGCAGCTATTGCTAAACCTTGAAACTTGGAATCTTCAGCAAGCCTTGGTCTGTTTCACAGAAGAAAGATACTTGAAGGTTGTAATTCTCCACAATTCCTGGATACCCAAACCTCGACCTCAGTGCAGGGCAGTGGGCAGCAAGCTTAGCACATACTTTTCCTACAGCTAGTTTGGACTTGTGTAAATTGAATAGGCATGGGGGGCTGCCAGAATGCTTCACAAACGGCAGGGCAATGTTGCCTTTCCTTTGTCAGGAAAGGGAAGTGATCCAGACAGATCACACACCAGTGTAGAAATTCCACCAGGGACTTCTAATTTCAACTCAGATGCATGCATAGCACTGTGCTCCGCGACAATGTTCCTACCTGTTTTGTTGTTTTTTGTTGTTGTTATTTTGGTGTTATGTGGTTTTTCTTTTCATTCAAGAGTTATTTAGCACCAGACTTCTCAGGAAGAGTGGGACTCCCACCATAACAGTATCTCCAGCAGCCCCACAGAGCTACTGTATGCAAGCAGCCAGCCTAGGGAATCAGGAACCATTAACTATGCCAGACAAAGAGCAAGGGGTGCTTGTAGCCTGTATCAGCTCTGACATGGGGTCAAGCTCCCCTCTTCACTACTGTTAGGTATTGACCTCACCAGGGCATGGGATCCCAACAGACACATGAAAGGGGGCACCCACGGAATATGCAAACTCACCACATCAGACAGTGATGGTTGCAGAGAAGGGAAGGAAACAGCCCCTCGGAAATCTCCTCCCTTGGTTTTTGCATCTAAAAAGATGACAACTTGATAAACACAAAGATGCTTGGAGTCAGGGTTATGTCAGTTGTTCATTTGTCTGTCTGATGACCACGTAGGCCCAGAAGAGCAGAACACCCATGACAGATGTTTTGTTATGCAGAGAGATATATACACAGCAAGTTGTAACAGTTTTCTCAAATGTGATCTCCTAAAACCAGCCCCTTAAAACCCCATCAATTTTTTGTTATTCCATCAGAAAAATTTAATAGCCACAAATTGAAGGCAGGGGCACACACAATAAGTAGGATATATCCTTTGTTTCATGATTCAAGTCACAGTTTGCTTCGACAATGACCAATAGCTGTCTAGTAATGCCATGGATTCAGCATCACCCCTCCACCTTAACTCTCTGCCAGATCTCAAAGCTCTCAAAATGAAAGAGGCCATTTGTAGTGAAACAGTAGTTAGCGGGAGGCTGAATTTTCACTCCTTAATATGATAATCTGATATGACAGCAAAGGAGAGCAAGTTGCTTCCAAAATGGGAAGATCAGGTCCAACTGCCTCCAGTGTACAGCAGCACATAACTCTGAGCTCCTCTAAATCAGGGAAGAAGCTGTACTTTGATCTCTGGAAGCCAAACTACACCCTGCAGTTGTATTCTTCTTTGCCATTTTAGGCTGTAGACAGAACCATCCAGGAAAAACAGCCAGAATAAATTTAGCACTCAAAATTTTCTTCCATCCCAAGAGATGGAAGGTACACACACAAGCCCCTTTTAATCAAATCAAGGAGGTGTTCCTGAACATGGAGAAGCAAGACTCCTCCAGATTTGCACCAGCACAGACAGATCAGACGTAGGCCCAGGAGCTCCTTCTTGCAACCATCACAAGAGGCTACTGTACTTCACCCACTTACAGATTAGATGAGCCTAGCATAACCTACTGTTTTCACCCCATTTATTGCAATGAATAAATATATCAATAATTAACAGCAAGTAAGATGGTAAGCACTTCTGTAAGGCCCTTTCTTCAAGGAGCTCATTAATAGCAAAAGTCTTACAAGAGCTGTTCTCCCATTTCACTGACACAGCTCTCCACCATGTCCAGCAGTGAAATGCCACTTCCAGAGGCCTTGGGACAACCCATCAGGAAGGACAGATTGAGGCTGAATGCCTGTGCCCAACCCACTGGGCTGCACTTCATCCAGGCAAAAAATGCCAACAGGACAGGCTGCCTTCCTGGCCACCCCAGAAGCAACAATTTTAAATCCCAAGATTGTAGGAAAAGCAGGTTCCTTCCTATAGTACAATACTGTAGAAAGACAAAGATTTTGGGGGTAGCGGGCAGAGTCACGCACCAGGGAAAAGTGGTTATTTCTAAATAACTGTACAGCCATGCATGGCTTGTGAACCATGGCTAATTTAATACCCACACGTGCTCATTAGAGCTATTCATGCACCCACTGCAATCAGCTTGTTTACACACTTATCAATGACAACTTTCAGATTATTACTTTAATTAAGAAAGCCCCTTCATTCGTTGGGATTATATTACCAAAACCTTTTTTCTGCTACTGAGGGAAAACAAGCACTTACTGGAAGACAAGAAGGTAGTGGTGCAGCTGCAAGGCGCCACACGGAGCTCATGCCTTGTGGAGAGAGATGGAGATAACACCAGATGCCTCCGCCAAGAACAGTGGAAAGCAGGACTGCGACAAACCAGGATGGGCTGTTGTGGGTAGTTTTGTGGCCTGCAATCAGTGCCCAGTAAGCTTCACAGCAAGTCCTGTGTCACTGTGTTCACTTCTGAAGATATATCCTGTCAGGAGCCCAGCAGGAACTTTCTAGCAGGTCCTAGAGCTCCAAACATTTCCTGGGTGCCCCATGCAGCATGTTGCAGAAACAATGACACTCAGGTGCCCCTGAGGTACTGTCTCCATGCATGGCAGGAGCCACCATCCTCAGTCAGGGCCTGGCAGGACACCTGCCCTCAACACAGCCACCTTCACAGCCTTCTCAACTCAGGGCCCTTGGGAGCCATGCAGCACAGCACCATTATGATGTGGGACCAACCAGTAACACCCCAGCCCCAGAACCTCAGGCACTGGGTGCAGCAGGGCTTGGTCACCTTGAGGGCATCAGTGGCCCTGGGCACAGCAGCTCGCCTGCTCCAGCACCCACAGAAGGGGCTCACCACAAATAAACACAGGCCCACAGAGGCAGCAGTGACCCCAAGCTGCGGCCAGGCCGCAGCAGGGAGGTGCTCCCAGCCCCACAGGCAGCAGCAAGCAGGCCCAGATCCCACCAGCCACAGGGGCACCTCCAGCCCACCAGGAATGTGCACTGGGGAACCTCAGCATCTCTTACAAACACTCCCCAGAGGCCACAACTCAAGAGAGGAGCCCACCAGTGATGCCAGCAGCATCAGGGCAGTGAGGAAGCTTGCCAGGAGCTATCAGTGCCCACTGTCAGTCAATGCCGCTCGCTCAGGCCCCATGTAACCACCTCAACACCAATCCACTGCTGACTCACCAGTAAATGAAAGTTTAATTTGGATTGACCTGTATTTAATCATAGTAGTAATTCCTTACATATCTCATTAGACACCAAGTTCACAACAAAACTGCTTGCAAGTCAAAGTTATCATCTGATTATCTCCAGTTTAGGACTCAGCTGCAGATGAGTAACTGATTAACAACTGGTTAACTCCGCTAGCATTTCAGAACATCCTCAAGTACTATCTCTGTGGCATATGTGCCATTATTTCCCAGGAGAGGATTTTAACATTGTTACCATTTCATAGAGCTAAAAAGGCTGTGTTAATAAAATTCATAATTGAAATTCACCCCTCTTTTCATACGAAGAATCTATAAAACTTTTGCACAGTCTGCCCTAAATATTTTTCATATTCTACAGTTATAAGAGTTTCCCCAAACAAGTTTCAAGCTGACACATAAATCAGTGTATTTCTTTAGTGGCTATTTCTGTAAAGGCAGACAAGTTAATCTAGGTTATGGCATCTGACTACGAAGTATCCTACAGATTGCATTTATACATTTGTCAAATTCTTTCCAAAATGCAGCATGGAAGAATAATAGATAAAGAAATTAAACTCAGAAAAAACACACTAAAAAATATTTGTCTATTTTTTTCCCAGCTCACCAATTCTTCTGTGTTTTTTCCACGTATAGTTCCAATTTTCCAATATAAATCTCAAAATCCACTTTTCCTTTTTTTTCCCTCCCAGATTAAAGCCTCAGCTAGTGACACAGGAGATTCTCTCACACCCTAAGCAGACTGTAATAACAATCTGTTGAAAGAAGGAACCTTGTATGAACTGTTTTGAACGAAGGGCTCAGCACTGAGCAGGCGCTGCACAGTCTGGGTACGAGAAGTGCTCCAGCCAGCCACCACTGTCTCTTCAGCCTGATTTTCCTCTGTGTTATCCAAGGTTTGTTTTACAAACTAAAAGCCACAAGAAACTAACTTACTGACTCAATTTTCTCCCTATTTACAGACTCATGCCCATCTTTAATGCTGACAAAAGTCACCAGGCAAATTGTGCTCTGCTGCTCCAAACCACAAGAGCTTCTACTCAGCAGTAAAACATCGCCTGATTTTAGCAAGTTTGCTAAAATGACTGCTCCAAAGAATTCACAACCCAAGGGAGCTAGCCAAAGTCCTCAGAGCATCAGCTTCTAAAGCAAGAAAATGTGATTTAATTTCATTTTATGTATACATCTGTTCTCTACACAACCAAGCCCTGTCACAGTTTCTTTCCAGGTTACTAGTAGGTGGCCACAGTCATTTGTAAATACATATCTACACTAACATTTCAGGAAAAGAGGAGATCCTGAAGAAGCTCACCACAGATAACAGGTCTACAGCAAAGCCCAAGGTGCTGAGGCCAGCCAGATCTGCCTTTTGGGGCCAGATCTGTCTTCAGACCTATCAGCTCTTGTCCAGGACCCACACAGATACTCAAAGCTCTTCTCATTTCAAGGCTCTCAGCATCCATTCCTGGATGGAATCAGAGGGAACAGGGCCTTGCTCTGTACTTGCAGAAACTACACGTATACCCTCAGTTTAAAAAACACTACGTAGGGGCAGGAAATCAACCAAGCCTCTTCCTCTCTGCAAGGGGGAAACCTTGCACTGATGCCCTTTCACCTTCCTCCTCTGACACATGCTGCTGGGAGGGCTGGCATCCAGCTCACCTGCTGCCGAGCTGCTGTGCCTGCAGGAAAGGCCACGCGCACTGGCATTTTATGATTACAGAGTCCTTGGTAGACACAGAACTTAAGCAGCTTCTGAAGCTTCCCAATTCTTTTTCAGGTAGGAGAGGAGCAGGAGCGGGATGTCATGACCAAGTTACAGGAATCTTGTGACACAAAAATCTCTGTGAGTATTCACCAATGCACAGACAACAGCGCAGGATCTGCAGTTCTGGTACTGTGGCTTGGACAAGGTGAAGAAACACTAATCTGAAGACCCTGATGGACAGAACAAAACAAATATAATCCACATTCCTCTACAGAATAGATTACACTGATCCAGCCTGCTCCTCCTGGTGCCAATGGGAGCTTTGCCATCAGCTCGGATGGGATTAGGGCTCAGCTCTAGATAACTAGCTGAAGTGAAAACCACAGCACATGCACTGCAACTGAAGCCACTGGAACTGCAAGGCAGAAATAGAAAGCTCTGGGCTGGGTTCTGTCCCCTTTATTCAGTCATCCTTCCTTCACCTCAAGCAAGCGCAATCCCAGCCATAAAAACAACCTGTTTGCTGCCTAGCAGATTCTCAGTCATTGAAGCCGGATTCCTAAGATTTACAAACCATGTTTAGATGTAAATAGAGATCAGTCTCCAGGCAGGATCACAGACCTTTGAGGGCAGACCAAGCAAGGCACCTTGGCACCAATACCACCAATATAAACTCAGAAGAGCAAAGCAGTGCTGACACAGCACTGACACCAATGCCAAGTGCAGGAGCAAGACTAAGACTTAGCGAGCTCCCCAGCATGAGAAAGGTTAGCTGCTGTGGGCACTCGCAGTGTCCCAGATGTCAGAGCAGATCAGGGCTGGGGTAGCAGGGGTGCTGCGACCCTGATGTAGGGCTGGGTAATAATGCAGGGCACAGACGGAGCAAGGGCTGGTCATTAAAGCTTGAATAGGCAGAAAGGAAAAGGAATCTCCTAATCATTTCCTTTAGCCATCTCAGCTCCCCTCCCATCCTTTCCTCCCCCCTCCTGGCCTTTTGAAGATGCTTGCTAATAAGTGTTAACGAGTTGCCTGACAAAGGAGCAGGAGGGGGAGGGGCACAACACTGGTGAGGAAGAAAAGGAACCAGACAGAGGTCTGGGAATACCATGGTGGATTCTGGATGTAAAGGTTCTCTGGAACAGGACCCCCATCCCTGGCAGGCCCATTTCAAGAGCTGACCTCTCTGAATGAGGGGTTTTTTTGAAATGTTTTATTTTTTGTACACGTCTCCTTTCCCTTTTTCCAGTCCATATGCCTGTAGCTCACACACACATAACTCACCACCATGTCAGTGCTGCCACCTTCATCAATTCCACCACTTGTTTTCTCCCTCTTCCTTTCAGAGCTCTCTGATGTGGGCCAGGGCACAGCTGCACACCCTAAAACACTCTGGGCTGCTCTGTTTACCCTGTCCTCCCTGGCAGCCACAAGAACATGACTCTCCCACAGCCAGGTAAAAACTCACAAAATATTCTGCATTTTCCAATCACCTCTACATCAGCTGCTCCTCCCACCTTGAAGTATTCATCATCTTTGCCATCCTCACCTAGTACAGTCTGAAATGCTGGTGTTACCATACCCCACAGCACTCACCATTTGTATGGAAGGACTGCAGCTCCCATATGGGCCTTTTTCTGTTCTACCATCCCACTGGGAATCATTCACTCAGTACTTCGTATCACTATTGCACTGCACCAATAACTACAGAGGGCTGTGAGACAACAGACAACCAGCACTCTTTCTCACGAGTGTTTACCCCAATCAGGTTCTGGCACAGCTCCATTTGGATGGCTCCATCACCTGAGCAGAACAGGCTGCCTTCTTCCAAAGGAACAGTAGCAATAGGAGGGAATGTCACAGAACACAGGGACAACATCCACCTCGCTATCACATCAAAGACAGGAGTCTTTAATTGCAAAGGAGCATCTCAGCACTATACAGGACTCCAGAAGACAGTGCAAAGATTGGTTCACAATAACAGCCCTAGCCAACCAAATAGCAATACAACCTCTCTAGAAGCTCCTTCTGTGAGCACAGCCTTATAACTAACCCCACCCCCAAAGCAACCAGCTCATTTCTCCCACCTGGTCCATCTCTACTCTCCCACAGATAACTACCTGCAGCATTGGCCTTCCTCCAGCTGGTGGAGGTTTGGACCAGCCCATGGCAGCCCTCATCTGCACTTCCTCTTCCCAACGCTCCTGAGATGAAGAAGGTCTGTTTCTCTCCCTGATATAAACATGTAAAAGGACACTGTCTACAGAACAAGGTCATCTGGATGCTCACTTCATTTGGCAAATCATTGCCCTAATTTATATTCCTAAAAGCAAATTGGAGCTTCCAAACACAAACCTGCTTCAATTTTAAATCTCAGCCCTGTGCAATCTCCTCCACCTGCAACTGTCCCTGTTGACCACAGACCTCTCACTGCTGCTTGTGCCAGCAGAGAAAAGGCAAAGCTGTAATACCATTACGAGATATTTGTGTCAGCTGAACCAACTTCAATGGAGTTACATAGCAAATGAATTTGACTCATAAGTTCGTTTCCCACAAAGTACAACTGAGGCCCTCAACATATGGATCTTTCTTAAGGAAGTGATTTTCTGAGAACAATAGTGAACTTGAAGAGACTGACAATGCCTCTTTAGCGGTTTGGCTAGTAAACGAAGGTTATCAAGTTGTCCCGGAGAAAAAAAAGTGAACTCTGAACTAGACATTCCATTTTTGAATTGCCAGAAAACCATCAATTTAGTATCTAATCAGACTGTTGTGATTTTGCTCATTCATGTTCAATTCATCAAGAAAAGTGGTTCATTAATCTAAAGAACTAGGCATAAAATTTATACATCAACTACTCTGTTTTACTGCCAAAGCCTACTGTATTATACTTCAGTTTTATGTGTGTTATAATAAAAAGCATGTGTGAATTCTCATATTTTAAAACAGTTGTGCATCCGTGTGGTTTGAGTTAATGCTTTTGAAAACAGTCTCCACACGATTCTATCTGAAAATAGAATCTGCCTGCGATAAATCTTTAACTCTTGAGATCTGGTATCATAGCATTTTATGATAAAACGAAATCCATTTTTGGCAAAGGGAGTTTTGTCGTGCTCAGAAAAAGTTTTAAAAAATTAAACTTCTAAGGAGGCAAAATAAAGGTGTTAAAGGAACCAGTTCATTGCAGTGCAAAACAATTTCACCTCCTTCAAGGAGAAGAAATACTTTAGACATAATAGAATGGGAAAAATTTGGCAGTTCCAGTCAGGTTGAAAGGCCAGAGTGAGTACATGAAAAAATAATTCCAAATAAAAGAAAAAAAAATTCAGCCCAGGTACAGTTTAACATTACCGTACAACTGCATGTGAATACTGTATACTGGGAAACTGGAAATATGCTGCTGGCAAACGGCAGAATTAATCTCTGTATTCTTCATACATAATGAAGTCTGCACTTGCAGGAGGATTATGAATCAAACATTTGTCTCCATTTAACTGAGTCTATTTACTGACAGCGAATATCAGCAGTGGAGATATGAATAATATCCAGTTTGTATTTTTCAGGACACCATCAGAGCACAGAACTTTCTGCAAACAATAAGATGAAGGTAAATGAAGATCTAAATATTTGTGCAACATCATATTCACATTACTTAAGTGCTGAAGAATAGTATATATGTCAAATGGGTATGTTTTTAACCAGTCAGATCCTGATATTTTTTGACTAGCTCTGTGTACTTCAAGGACATTCTATCCCAAGAAGCAGAATGTTTACAATGCATGGTGTCTGTCATATAAATAGAAGTGATATATCATCTTCATTTGCTTCACTTGTAACAGGTGCTACCATCCCCAGTCTTCACCAAAGGTCAAAAGCAGCTTAGAAATACTGAGCTCTATTATGCTAACAGACTTAAATGCAAATCTTTTCTTTTTTTCTGCTGAGGGAGAATTCTGTTTAACAATCAATGTCACAATATGGGCTATTATTAGAACAAATGACTTAGTCCATCAATTACACAGCTATCTTTCCATCAGCTAGAAAAAAACACCCCCAATTACACACACATACTGAGTAACCTGTTGTTGCAGAACGGCCAAAAGGAATGGTGATGCAAAGCAGTGGTGTAACTCCTTCCTGAAATTAAACCGGGATGCTTTGGGCCCATTTGTCCAAGGAAGTCAACGGTCTTCTTGGGTGACTGATTTTCAGTGACAACTCCTAAGTAGCTGTCATATTCTGAAGCCACTTACCCTGCCCTCCAGGGACAAGAAGTCTGCTTGAATTAGTATGTGGGTCCAGGTAGCAGGAGCCTGACTCTGCTGCCCTCCCACCCTGGAGTATAGAACCAATGCCAAATCAATGTCCTGATGAGCTGGTTTGGTTGTAGAACCTAGGCACTGTCACCATGGATGCCCTTGAGTCAGGCCCCTGCTTCTGAGCTCTCTTTGCATGTAAAAAAGTATCCTGCAATTAAGGACCAGAACCTGGAGCTTTCCCTTCGCAGGAGAGACACCTGGGCTTCTGTGTCCACCTTGGATCACACCCTGAGGCTCTGGCAATATTTAGAGGTACTAAATTAATGATTTTCTCAGCAAACCAGCCATCACATGGCAACAGAAACTCCAGTCCTTGGTGACATCATGCTTCAGTGTGCGTCAAGTGAGTCAAAACGACACTCAGCCATACAAAACATCTTCATCTTCTGGATATTTCTGGGTAGTTTTGAAAGAAATAGCTAGGACCATACATTCTTCTTCTTGTTTCTGTTCAACTTCATTATTCCATCCAAAAAACTGCTAAAAAAACCCATAGAATTTCATACAGAAAGAAGAGCACAGATTGGATTACGATCACTGGAAGAAAGGGGACCTCATGAAAAATCAGTGTACAGCTCACCCTGTGAAAAGATAAGAGAACTCCAAGAAAGCCTGGAAACTGTTGTCATGTCTGGTTACCTCTGCTGCATAACCAGTCTTACCAGACATGTTTCCCTTTTGTGCAAAAGGGAACTCTTTAATCCTAAACTAACCTAGGATTAAACCAGGATGTTTTGGGCCCATTTGTCTTCTTGGTCTTCTTGGGTGGCTGATTTTCATACTGCTGGGGCAGGATCTAACCACACAGCTACACCAGCCCAGCACTCCACCACCTTCCACAGGGCATTCAGAGCAAGAGAAGAGCATTATCAGTGGTGTGTCTGCAGGAAGGGGCACAGACAGACATGCTTCTCCTGCCCCTCAGAGAAGGTTGTTAGCTGACACTCAAAGCCATGCTAAGTTAACTCTTCCTGACCAAGTCTGGCCTGGATTTAGACAGCTCAGAATAGGGGGGGTATAGCCAGTATCTAACAAAGACTTCAGTCCATATCAGGTCCACATTTTTGGACTGGAGCTTCCAAAGTGGCAATGGAGAAGTGCTACCTTTGCCTGATGATTCCCAGCTGGGCTGACTAGAGAGTCATGTGATGAAAACATGCTACAGAACGTATCTGGTGGCTCTGACGCTTCTTTCCTTTGCAATCCCTCTTTGGTTAAATCTTGCTCTCATTGCTTGTTGTTAACAACTACAATACAAATTATTTGCAGGCGTGTATTTCAACTAATCCATTGCTACAACCATGCGGGAGGATTCACTGTTCACAGAGCACTACTATGCAGTTTGAAAACCTTTATCACAGCACACTGCCTCTTACCAGGGCAGGACAAGCAGGCTCCATCAAATACCTGGTTAATATGTCTGTTCAGCAAAGCAGCAGCCATCAGGAAGATTTAAGCATATACATAACACTAAGTGTACATCTAAGAGCTTTCCTGAATACGTGTCCCTTGCAGCCTTGTGATGATCATGTATATATCTTTGCAGAAACAAAATGTTAATGAGTATTCATCAGAATCCTTTTTGCTTCACATTAAAAATACTCTTTGTGCAAGTGTTCCCAGGAGAACAAGGAAGAGAGGATGGAGATTTCACAGCTCTCTGAAGGCTTTTATACAGCATTCATCCTATTTTGTCCAACTCAATAGTGGCTTTTGCTTTAACCACAAGTATACGTCACCATTGCCACTAACCCCTAAAAAGGCAGATATGGATTCAAGCTAAAAATGACAGCGATGAAGACAAACTTGGCTGAGTATCATGTAAAAGAGGGACAGAAAAGACTGAACAGAGGTCGTAAAGGAAAAATGGTGGAGTTAAAAGGATTATAAGCACAGAAAAATAGCAGAAAGCCAAACTCATCTTAAATAAAACTAATGACAGTATCAGAGGGTGCTTTTGGGCAGGGGCTGGCTGAAAGAGGCTTTGGGAACAAGAACTGGCTCGACGTTTTGCTTAGCGCAGTGTCCAGGAGCTGGAGTATCCTCTTGGTGAAGATGTAAAATTACATCAAGGTCATTTCTGTTTCCCCTCTCATAAACAATCTGTGTGCCCCACATTTTGACTAACCACCTCCTCCAAAAGCAGTGACACTCCAGAGCAGCTAGAGACTGGTTTTTCACAGGGAGCAGCAGTGACATTCTGTCTGAAGTCTAAAGACACCGAGGCCAAAGAGAATCTGTCTCTGGAGCTCAGGTTCATGCTCACACTTTAACAAGTTTCAACACAAACCCAAGGCCATATGGTGTCCTTGACTCCAGCGAGTCACGTTTTACTGGGCACTCAGCACTGTGACACCATCCCCTGGCGCTCAGCCACATCCTGGGGCTGTTCAGATCCCCTCAGACATTTGGGTCCCATAAAGAGCCAGCCCACTTGTTAGCACGGCCGGGGGCTCCCTGGGGAATGCCCTCCACCACCCTTCCCACAGCGGGCAGCCTGCACTGCCCAGCTATCACAGCCACCTTCCAACACAAAGAAACTCAGAGCCTTGAGCTTAAATGAATGGCCATGCCTCCCTCCTAAAGCTTCTGTAATAGGGAAACGCACCAAAAGAGCAAACACTTTCCCAGATATTCCCAAATATTCCAAGGGCTTCGGAGCACCTCCTGGCAGGCATTAAAAATAGAAATGTTTGAAAGATGGACTGTGCCCTCAGAAAGAGCGTATGCGTCGTGGTGACAGCAGTGTGTAGGCAGCTCTGCAGCCCAGCAGTGACGTGGGACACTGCCATTGTTAGCAGCTCTCCAAAGTACGAGAGACAAGTTATTGTCTGGTAATAGTTACTAATAACAAGATCTTGTTGTGCTCTAAATTTTGTTTAAAATCTCACACAGTAAAAAGATTTTGAATAACGTCCCAAATGCAGCTGCAAAGAGACACAAGTACCGATGCAGCACCAAAAAGCTCTCATTTGAAGCAGCTCAAACCCTGTGCAAGCAACGTAACCAACCTCTACTGCACATATTCTTTTTTTTCAGCAGAAGGTGGGCTCAAGCCATGCTCTTGTTCTCTGCTCCACACATTTGAGGGCTTTGCCACTCCCCACAGCCATGATGCTGACTTCCCAGGCCGGTCTCCAAAGCACGGGAGCACGGTGCCCTCCCCACCCCTCTCCCAGCACCCGAAACTGACGGACGGATTAGATCTGTGGAGCGAACTCAGCTGCTTTTGATCTCTATTCAAGGTGCCATCAAGGGATCTTAATAGGTAGTATCTTAGCAAATGCTTTAAGGCCTGAAACCGTCATTAAAGAAACTCCTGATTCTCACACTTGTCTGAAAGAATAGAGGAGCAAGCTGGCTTCAAATGCCAGTTGACAGATGGGAAGACATATGGACTATAGGATTGCTGATCTAAAGAGTCAGAGCCATGGTCAGGCTGAGGAAACATACATCTTTATTTTGATGTTGACCTCAAAGGGAAGAGGTCTGAGTCAACAGAAAGGGGAAAGGGCAGAAAATATCACAAGTCTGAGGCCAGGATTGCTTTGAACTTGAGGACAAATATACTAAACGGTACGAAGTTGACAAAAAGGCTTCCTGACACTCCGTGTCTACAAATTTAGCAGTCTGACCCATATAGCTGCTTGATGCGTTTTCAGAATCGAGCCGAGTGAGGATCAGTAACGCTGAAGCAATCTCTTGTGGCACCCAAGAAGTTTGTCATTTCTTCCAGCCCCAGCTATTCTCCCAGCCCGGCATGGAGCCATGCAGGGGCACTTGGGGCTCTTGGGGCTGAAGTTTTTGCCCATCTTTGGGGGGTGACAGAAGCCCAGGATCAGCCAGTGGCACACATTGTTGGGTCCCTGCAGATTGTTTTTTCTCAGGTTCCGTATTTGTTTCTGTGCAGGCTCTATATGGAAAAACGCATGACCCCTTCCCAACTCATTAACATTGCACATAGCATTTTCTATAAAACTCCCCCTGGAACACTTAACTCTATTCCTTTCCAGCACTGAAAAAATGCCCAGGATAAAGTTTAGACATTTGGAGCCTTCTGCTGAATTTAAATGGCTGTGCGAGGAATCCGTGAAACAAACGAAGAGACAGATATCCTATTGTCTTCCCAGAAAAATGCAGGGCCTTTCAGTTCTCTGGCTTTCTTCGTGTTGCCTTTTTATCACAAGTGTGCACTGATGAAACTACTTTAATGCAGTCTGCTCCAAGAGATTAAACTGAATGTCTGTGCAGAGTTCCAGTGCTCAGCAGCAGAGCGCGGCAGCTTCGTTTCACATCTCTAGGACACTGGGCAGGCAGAAAAATAATTGCAGACTCAGAAACGATCAAGGAATGTATCCCGGCTGCAACAGATGCTGTATTAAAAGGAAAGACAAAAGCCAAAGTGCATAATGAATTTAAAAAGATTTCTTTATCAAACATGTCATTTGTTTGAAGGACTGAATTGCTGGCATCAGATGTGGCAGATCAGCTTGTTACCAAAGTGAAACATGCAGACTGCTATGCAACGGCAATTGATGAGTCAATTGAAATCACTGATGTTGCTCAAATGCGCATCTTCATTTAATATGTCAATGGTCAAAAGTTAACCAAAGACCTTCTGTTTTTGTCAGCACAGAAACAAACCGAAGGCTACAAAATGCTGCGTGCTAGCACAGAATCCCAGAAGTCATACACACTTAATGTATACTGATACACTTAACACACTTAATGGGAGCTGACGCTCCAACTACAGTCGTCTGTGAAAAATAATTTCTGACGTACCACTAACAACTGAACTCGGGCTCACGAGCATCAGTGCCTTGTCCATCAAACCATTCGCTGAGCTGAATTAAAAGCAAGATATTAAAATGGCATTAGATTACCCAGAAACACAGCTGTCAGTCTAAGGCTGACATCTATTCCTTGTGCTATTTCAGCTTTCTCTTTATGGGGATGTTGTTGAAAGCAGCAGTTTGCTAAGTGCTCAGGTGTTGTGTTGATTGGTAAAAATAAAAATAATGTTTGGTAAAAATAGAGAAAGCTGCTTTCCAAACTCCTCCCCACCTCAAAAACAAAACAAAATAAAACAGAACAATTTTTTTCCGTCCTTAACTATTTTAGGAAAGAACAGTTATCTGGACTGAATTTCTTGCTCTTGATACAATAAGTCTAAATAAACTTGCTGAAAAATATTTACAATGTTCAATTTTCATACTTTAGAAACCCAGAAAGAGAAAGGATGAATTTATACCAGACAATTTTCAACAGAAGCACCAATCTGTATTTTCACTAGCACAATGACAGAGAGAGTGTAAAAGCTATCTGAAGGTCTTTGGGATGTATTTGAAGATTTTACCATAGAGAAAAAAGTCTCCTCTGAGCTTGATAAGCAGCTCCCTGGCCAAACTCATTGGGAACGTGAGGGCAGAGTGAGCCAGGCAGGAAAAGCTTTTAGTGCACAGACACTATGGGCTGCACCGACGCTGCCCCATTTGTTGACTTTTTTCTGCCCCAGCACGTTGTCTCCTCTTCCACCTCCCAGCCAAGGGGTGAGCAGCCTGGGGGCCCCCCTACACCCCAAGGCTGACCCAACCATGCACTGAGACAGAGAGCAGCCCCACGCCTGCGCCCGCAGCCAGCCCCAGCCCAGCTGCAGCGCGCTGCCTGCTGCACGCTCTGGGATTTGTTAAAAACAAGGCTTTTCTAATGTGCTGAAGATGACAGACCTCAAGTTGTCATATATTAAACTGGTGCGTACATTCCTTCCTCCAACTAACCAATAACGGGACAAAACTCCTTGCCAAGTGCAGTCTGTCCCTCCTGCCAAGGATTGTTTAAGCTCAGCTCATCCCAAGTGCCCCATTGGGATCCAGATATAGATTAACAGAGTTCTGAAATGCACAAGGGCCACAACCATGCAAGGCTTGATCCAATCCAGACTGGAGCCCGTGGAAAGGTCTGCATTGACGTAAGCTTGCAGGGAGCAGCAGCACTGTGCCTGCCCCCAGGAACCAGCCCCGGGTCGGGGCTGCCAGCAGGCGCCGTCACCAGCCACGTCCCACGGCCACGTCCCACAGCCCCGGCATGGGAACGGGACCGGCAGTGCCCACACACCACAGCCACCCATGGCCCTGCACATCTATTGCAGGGGGAGCTCTGCTTTGCATGGGGCAGGGCCCTGTGCTCCTCCAG
This sequence comes from Penelope pileata, assembly GCA_013396635.1. Lineage (NCBI taxonomy): Eukaryota > Metazoa > Chordata > Aves > Galliformes > Cracidae > Penelope > Penelope pileata. The sequence goes on along the minus strand of WBMW01001215.1, from coordinate 11,235 downwards.
CTTCATTTCTCATCCACCTTTTCCTTGGGATTTGCTGCACCATGGTAAGAAGAACTGAAACGGGGAAATCCCAATCCCCTTTTACAGTCCTTGGTACTGGCACAGCGCTAGCAGGAGACAGCATCCAGCCCTCAGCTTGAGGCCTTCTACTCTATCACAGCAATAAAAACTGCCCAGTCGTGTCCTTTGTCTTTAAGATTTCCATCCTGGCTGCAGCAAGTGCCGATTTATTGGTGGGAGCAACTGCAGGAGACCAAGCAGCGAGCAGCAGGCGCGTGCGTGCGTGCCAGCGTGGTGTGCCTGCTCTGCCCAGCGCAGCAGAAACGCACGGCACTCAGGATTAAATATGGAACTAATAGAAAATGGGTTTCCTGGTGCAGTCAGGAAAATAAATAAATCATTCGGCATCATCTTCCGTGACATACGTGGCACAACAAGAGCACTATGGGCATACAACAACCCAAGGACTGAAGCCAAGGGAGCGAGATCCCAGGACCCAGACACCTGCCTTATTGCAAACAGCGATGCACAGCGCGGCCCCAGCTCTTTCACAGGCCTCCACTCACGCAAACAAAATTGCACAACCCGTATCCGCTGCGGCTTGCCACGCTCCTATTTAAAGGCGCAGACTCACACCCCTGCAAAAGCCCATCCGGGGGCAGAGCCCCGGCTCCCCAGCCCAGAATTCCCCCTGAAGCCTCCAACCCTTCCAACGGGGGCATGGAGAATGCTTAAGCACTTGTTGACACTTCAAAGCAATATATTCACAATGATAAAATCAGCCGCAGCGTCTTTCGTTGACTTCTGGAGGAATTTTGCCGGAGGAGGGATGGCGGGACACAGCTCCGAGCACGCCGAGCGACATCGATTTCCAAAACTGCCCTTGGACTTTTCATAACATCCAGCAAGAAAGTTGCTGACAGAAGCAGGATGGTTCCTTGTTTGTGGGGCGAGAATACTTTGGGATTCAGTAGAATACCAAATTTGGTAGAATGCCTTCCACTTTGGTAGAAGATATTGCAAACAACTGTGCGCTTTAACACGTTTTCGCATTACACATCATTCATTTTGGGGAGGGGGTGGTGATCGCTGTCTGCAGACAGCTCGCGATGCTTCCAAGAATGAAAACGTTCATTGAAAGATAATGAAAACCAGACACTTCGTAACATTTTCATTTTGCATGTTTAAATATTTATAACTATGTTCATAAAACCACATGTTTGCTCTCCTAATGCTCTGGTGATTGTGTTTATGAAATGCAGTATTTCTCCTGTGCCCCTTCCTTGCGTCAGCCCTTCTGCCGGGCGCGATTTACTCGCGCTGACGACGAGCTTTTGTGTGAAGGGCTGTCCAAGATTAAGAACAGAAAATTACTCAAAAGAAGAACACATATTTCCAGAACATTAATGTCTCACTGATGCCTATGTGATTTTAAACTTTGTAGGGGGCATCGGTGCTGCCTTATTTCTTCCACAGCAATTTATTGTCAGCCTGGAAGGAAACTATTTCTTAGCCTATGGCAAAACAATGAAATCCAGAAATGTGAGCGTGATAAAAGCACAATGCTGATGCAAACTGGTATTCTATTAAAGTATTTTTTTTTACCTAGCTTAGATGAAAGATAAACAACAAGAACAAATTTTGCTTTAATACTACAGGGGCTCAACTTTGTGTTGTAAATTCCTCAAAAGCTGTTGGAGTGGCCATGGCCCAAAATCGGGGCTGTTGCACTCCTCAGACCCAGCTGTGGGCACACTCTATTTTTCTCTGTCCTCTGCTTACAGACACCCAGAGACAGCCTACATGGCTCCTGCTGCTCTGTCAAACATACAAAGAAGCTACGAGAGCACGGCGAGGCTCACAGCAGTGGCTCAGCCAGCGATGCAGGTCCCGCTGAAATCACTCACACGTGGGTTTCCACGTAGCCCACTAAGTTTTTTTTATCAAGATCATAATTCTTAAAACACCCTCTGTCTGCTTGTACTTTTAGAAAGGAATTAATGGTTATTTTGGTCTTTTTTATTATTTTCCTTAAAAACAAATAAATAAATAAATACATCTCCAACCTGAGATTTCTGAAAGGTGAGGGAACTCCTCTGAAACCCAGCCCCCAGCAGCAGAGAGCTCAGCATGGAGCATTTGGATTTTGGTCAGGCCAGCATCCTCCCGAAGGCATGGGGAGATCTTCGAGGCTCGGCTTCCACTCCCTCGATCCTCCGCATCAGCAAAGAGCAAAAGGGAAACAGAAAGAAGCGCAGATTGCAACGTCACTGGAATCTCATTTTAAATACAAATCGAGTGCTTGCAAAGGCATTAAAGTCAATCATTCCACTTACTGCATTATTTTAAATACTTCTGCAGGCCCAGATTAAAAATTAAATGTATATTTTACTGCTGCAGCATTGCCAGTTCTCAGAATATTATCAATAGCCTCATTTTTTAAAATACAATTCAAGTTCCCGAATGAGGCAATGCAATCCCAGGCTCCACTTTGAACCAGAGGTATATACACCTTCTTGGCCTTAGCAGCTTCACAAAGAGAGAAAGGGAAAATAAAACCTGGCAAGTGAGGCTCACTACATTTAAAAAAAATAGGAGAAAAAGGGAAAAAAAAAAAAAAGGCTTTTTTTTTAATTTCTGCATCTTGTCAAACAAAGCAATTCTGTTTCAGAGTGATTTTTAAAGATTTGTGGTGGACAGCCCCAGCAAATTGCTGAAACATCTACTTTTTTGGTAAATATAATATAAATGTTGTGGGATAACACGCGGCGTGGGGAACATCTGCCTCCGCCGGCAGCAGCGAGCAGCAGAGCCCGACCCGTGCAAACCCAGCGCATGGCCGAGAACTTGGTGCCCAGCCCTGCACCGAGCCCTCCCGGAGCCAGAGATCGCCCTGCAGCCCCAGGTCAGACTTTCCTATAGTTAAGGCCAAGTTTCTCCCTGAGGCCCCAATGTAAATTTGACACTTTTTTTGAGGTTATCATTACGGAGAAGCTTGAGTCCGGGGATTTAATGGGATGTTAAGCACAAACAAAATAAATGGTTATTTTTAGTAACAACTAAAAATTACCATTACTACTGTTTTTAGTGATAACACAGTGAAGTGGTAGAAACCCTAAATTCAGCTGTGTTCGACTGACATAGGTAAAAAGCCAACGCTAGACAAATGAAAACGAGAAGTGGAACAACTAGAACAATAACATCTCATTNAGCATAACATTATTGTCTTAGTAGAACCGGGGGGGAGATTTAGAGAAGAGGGAAATCGGGGGTCCTTTTGCTTAAGGCCATTGAAGGCCGGAGCTGTTTGCTGTGTCGCTGCCTGGCGGGATGCTCTGGCTGCAGCCCTGTTCCCCAAAGTCGCTGCTCCCCGTGGCACAGGGAGGCACCAGCCCCAGCCAGCAGAAACCCAGACCCCGGCGCTTCCCACCCTGCTGTGACCCCAGCAGCAAAAGGCCACGTCCAAGCCCACAGGTAAAGCTCAGCTCTCATTTCTGCCCCCGAGCCCCCTCGGCTCCCCCTGAAGCCAGGACGCAGCCCAGAGCTGGGCTCTGTTTCCCCATAGCATCCCAGCTCTGACTTTTCCCCTTCCCGAGTTCTCCGCTGCCTCAGCCCACGCTCCATCGCCCCAGCACTGATTCCAGACAGGGTCCCACCTATGGCCCTTCAGCCACCTCAAAGCCTACGCTGGGCACTTCAAAAGCCGACGCTATTGAACAAGTTGCCAAAACAAAATCACAAAATCATTCAGCTAACCCCCCCCCTCGGCCCTTTTTATTAAACTTCCTTTTTGTGCAAACAGCCGAAATGAAGAACCACTACCAAAGCGTCTGCTCAAAGGAAACCCAACCAGCACACAGCCTGATTCACCAAGAACAAAAATTCACATCTCAACGCTGAGCTTTGCTCCATATCACTACGTCTCTGCCTCCTCACCCGGCCGCTGCCCTCTGTCCCACAGCAGGCTCTGACAGCCCCGCAGATGGCCCAGAGCCCTCTCGCAGGGCAGCCCCTCGGGCTCTGCCTTCACCATTTTTGCTGCCCTGGGGAGCACCCAGGTGAGCAGGCACACGGAGGACACACGCTGTGTTTTTAACCCATGCCCAGCGAGGTTAGCCCAGTGTCTCAGCGCTGGGAGTGAGGGTGCACAACGGTCAACACGGCACAAATGGTTTCCTTCTGCAGACTGCGCGGTAAAATTGGATTTCTGCAAAGAATTTAAAGCTTCCTCTGGAGTTTTTCCTCTCCAAAACAAGAGTGCATCTCTGCAGAGGTATTTTCCATATTGTTTGGTCATACTGAAAGCATAAATAACAAACAGGGATGCTCTATCAGAAAGTCATGAAAGTCAGGCTCAGCTAAAAAGCTGGTGTGTGCTAGTGTGTAACAGTTTTAATCCGGGAACATTACGTATGTGTATATATATATATATAAAATATACTAACACAACACTACAGCCCACTCACTGCTTTGGGAAGGAGGGCTTTACAGCCCCAGAGTTATTACAGAAACTTAATCCCCAGTACCACAGCCCTGAGACACTCGAGCACAACCTGACCGAGTGCCTTCGGGACTGCCTGCGCCCTGCGTGCAGCCACCGATGGCACGCACAAAGCTTGGAAAAAATACATTGTTTTCCTAGGGTTACACCAGAGCCAAAGACAGATACGCAAAAACAATGACACCAAAGGAATCAAAATATTCATGGCTCATAAAGCGTGGTGGAGAAGGAATGGCTCCAGCTCATCGCCTGCCCCTGCTCGGATTCTTTATAACGCAATGAATCACCCTTACACTGTCCCTTTTAGAAAACCAGCTCGAGTCCTGTTTATTTGGGGACAAATCCACCTAATCCTGCTCATACAGCAGCTCCAAGGGGGCTGCCAGCCGGAGGGAGGACAGCAGAACGTGGCCCCTTGGTGTGGGCACTCCTGGGACCCTCCTGGCTGTGACACCGGATCCCTTCTTGTTGACAGACCGAGAGCTGAGCTCACGCAGCACCTGCACGCCCCGCACCACCCAGCCCCAGCCATCCCATGGAGGGAGAGACCCCAAACTGTGGGCACAGGGAGTGCCCCATAGCCAGGCCCTGCCACTGCTTTGGGAGCTCACCCCGATGCACAAAACCAGCCCAGAAAACACAGGAACAAAACCAGGAGCTGTGCTCTGGCACTGTCCACCAGCCCTGTTTGCACCCATCCCAAACACCATCTCCATTCCCTGCAGACACACCCCAGCTGCCCCTGCAACATTTTTTGGGGGATGGTAGAGCAGTAGTTCTGTTGTGGGGACCCTGGCCTCAGCGAGGTGCAGACAACAGTCTGCTGCCCCCTCCCCATACTGGGGCTGGGTGGGCAGACCCCAAGGCTGGGCAGACCCCAAGGCTGGGCACTGGCCACCCAGGGAGGCAGATGGCACAGGACGCTGTCTGTAAGCCTTTACGAGAGGAATGGCTGGGCCCGTGCTGCAAACCCATGGACACAACTTATGGGGGTGGGCAGGAGGGCAGCAACCACGGCCAGGAGGGCCCTGGCCCCATCGGAGCTCACATCCCGGACAATCCCACACGGCCATGGCAGAGCCCCCCCAGCCCCAGGGACACCCATAGAGCCCTGCACACCCCACCCCTCCCCACTTCCCAGCAAAGTAGTAACGAACCCGAGCCTACCGGCACCTTTCCAGGCCTGGCGCGGTCCGGAGCGACGCAGACACGACCCAGCTGGGCGTCCCAGGAAAACCCGACGGCCCCGGCGGCTCCGCTCCTCCCGGCCCGGCCCGGCCCCGGGGCTCTGCGCGCAGCGAGAGAGCTCCGGGCACAAAGCAGCGGCCCGCGGCTGCCCCGGCCCTGGGGGGGCACTCGGTAACTATTTTAAAGGGAGAAAATCAGCAATGAGAGGTGGGAAAACAGCTTTTACCAGGCGTGAGATTTTTTTTTTTTTCAGACGTGCAGCACCGGAGACTGCTGTCCACCTTCCCCCTGTCTTTCCCTGCCAGATAAAACTTTTTTTTTTTTTTTTTTGGAAGAGACCAGAAATTTGTTTAGGGCTAATTTTTAAAGCACGCACGGCTCCGTGGGCCCCCGCTGCAGGCGGGAGGATACACGGGACCGCCCCGGCTGCCCNCGTGTCAAGTTCAACCCGGGCCCCGTCGGGGCCGCTCGCCGCCGGCGGAGCTGCGCGGCCCGGGGGGTCCCAGCCCGCAGCGGGGTCCGACGGAGGGAGCGGCCGCAGCCCCGGCCGACAGCCGGGCATCTCCCGGAGAGGGGCACGGAGCTTTGCGGGGAGCGGTTTTCCACCGTTGTTTGGGGGTCGCGGGCGGCGCTGGAGTTTTTCGGGTGAGATTTTCTCCACTCCTTCGCTCTCCTGGTGACAGGGACGCTTTGTCGACTCCTGGTCGGAAATAAAGAAAAAGCAAAACAAAAACAACAAAAACAAAAACAACAAAAAGCAGACCATAACCGGCAAAGTCCGGCTCTCCGCGAAGCCGCCCCCGTGTCCCGTTTCGGGAAGCAGCCCGCTGCCCGCCCCCGGCCCGGTACTCACCGTCGGGCCGTCCCGCTGCCCCCGGGGCCGCCGCGCTCCGAGCTCCGTCGGCTTCGGGAAGGTCGCGGGGATGCGAAGCGGAGGGCGGGGACAAAGGGGCACGAGAAAAAGCAGCCGCGAGGAGCAGGACGCTGCTCCCGCACCGCCGGCCCCAAAACAACGGCGTGACGGCCCCCGAAGCGGGGGGGGGGCGAGGAGACGGAGGAGGTCAAAAACGGCTCTCGGGGGCTCTTTCCAAAACAATAAACTTTTAATGCTAAAGCAGTTATAACCAAAAGCTGTACAGAGTTGATTTTTTTGTTTGCTTGTATTTTTTTTTTTTTTTTTGTTAGAAAACAATTTTTTCTCCCCCATAAATATTGTTCAGTTCCCGGCACTTTGTATCAATAATTAAATTACGAACGATAAATATGGCATCATGGATATGTATTTACAAAAAAAGTTATTACAAAAAGGCAACTGTTATACTAAACGTCACAATCTGGGTAGAATAAACACCACATCCTCATCCTGAAAAATACTGACCGACCCCATCAGACGAGAATACATTCACAAGTGTAATGCTGGGAGAGAGGGGAGAGAGGAGAGCAGAGAGAGGAGCAGCAGGAGAGCTAGAGAGGAAAGTTCAAGACATAACAGGACTTTGGCACGGTTTAAGACTGTAAGTTTCAACAATCACCACTAAGGCGAAGGAGAATTTTCATCCTCATGTCAACATCCCACCGAAAGAAGACAAAAAATAAAATAAAATAAAACAAATTAAAAAAGGGGGGAATCAGAGGAAGAGGTACTGGGGCAGGGAGGGGGAAAAAAGAAATCAAAGGAACGACTGCGACTGCAAAAAAATGACGACAACAACAACAACAAAAAAAGAAATCCAATCCTGAGAAAAGGACATGGCTAGTCCAGCGTCTCGGCTTGCAAAAAAATAGTAATAATTATAATATAATAATAAAGGAACCCCCCCTCCGGCTCCTGGCAGTTAACTAGCCCTATGCGGTCGGCGGTGTGGAAACTCCATTTCCGTGGGAGCGAGCTGCAGCGGGCTCGGCGCGTCCTTCTGCCTTGTTCCCAACGCGTTTGGTCCAGTCTCTGGCCGGGCAGCCGCTGCCTTCACACGTACCACTCGTTAAAATTGGGGGGCAGGCCGGGGTTGTGGCCGGGATTCCCCTGCAGCGCTGCCGGCGGCGTTTTCGTGGAGTCCTTGCTGCCGGCCGAGCCCACTGCCGGGGGGGTGGAGGACTCGTAGCCCGAACTGGCTGCAGGGGAAGAGTCCGAGCCCTGGGATTCGTGCACCTAAAAGCAAGAGGCAGAGATGGGAGCGAGCCTGGGGTTCTCCCGCACCGCACTGAGCTGGGCCGGGATGCTCCCGCAGGAGGGATAGTGGGGTCCCCGGATGGCGAGCAGGCGGTGCACAGCACGCCGGTCACCCTGAGCTCAGTGCAATGCCCGCTGCAGCTCCCAGCAACTCCCCAGTACGGGGGCTGCAGCATCCTGATGGGGGGCTGCAGCATCCTAGCTGGGCTGCAGCATCCCAGCACTGGGAGACTGCAGCCGCAGCCCAGGCTGTTTGCAGAGCTCTCCAGAGCAGAGCCACGCTCTAAAATCCGAGCAGCGCTCACACCAGCGGCAGCACAAAAAGCAGCTGCGCCATTTCCCAGGGCTGTGCTCCAGGCACGGCCCATGCACTGCGGGCAGCGGGGCTGGGAGTGATGAGCAATGCACGGTCCGGCCCTGGGAGCGCCGGCGGCCGAGCATCACCGCTCGGGGAGGGGAGAGCCGGGGTGCAGGGGGTGATTACCTTCATGTGTTTCCTAAGTGAGCTGGGGTGGGTGTAGGATTTGTCGCACACCTTGCAGATGTAGGGCTTGTCCGAGGTGTGGACGTGCATGTGTTTCTTCCTGTCGCTGCTGTTGGCGAAGCGCCTGTCGCAGCCCTCAAACTCGCACTTGAAGGGTTTCTCACCTGCGAAATTCAGAAAGGGTGAAGGAGGGCAGCTCCCTCCCCGTCTTCCTGCTTCCTCCCTCCCCCTCCCCTCACCCCGGGGGCGCCCCGGGACCCCAAAAAATAAAGAAGCGGACGAGGGACGGCGGCGTTGTTCCGCGGCGGACAGATTCGGGGCGGCCTTTGTTACTTCTCTTCGCCTTCCACCGGCGGGGCCGAGCGGGGAGAAGCCCGGGGCTGGAGC
>WBMW01001214.1:151112-181641 GCA_013396635.1 Penelope pileata | reverse complement strand
TTCTGTGATTCTGTGATATTCAGATGATTGACAGCACGTGTCTCAGTGGAGTGCTCTGTCAAGTTGCAGGGCTGTTGGTGACTCAGGGTTCTCCATGTACACATCCTATGGCATTATTCCAGAGGGCAGGTCACCATGACCAGAGAAAGTACTTCCATAAAAGAAATAGAAATATTTGAAGAAGAGCTTTCCAACACTAAAATATCTTAATAGTCCATGATTAAACATGGCAAAGAAAGCAGCTTTAGTTATTCTTTATAACAGGTCTCTCTACTTCTTAAAAATTACAGAATGAAAATCCCACTCAAGAAACTTGCAGCTATAAAATCATACCTGATCCTTTAAAATGTCTTAATTTCTAGAATAAGACATTTGGTTCTGAATGCCTTATTTGTTCTGTCGTTCACCATAACATGCTAGACTACAATGATCTTTCTTGTAACCTCTGTTTTGAATGTGCTTCCAGTCCTTCCCCTTCCTCTCCCATCTGTATGCTTACCAACCTGCGAATTGCAATATTGGAACTCTACGGCTTCAGAACATTAAGGATATGCAAAAATGTAGTGAATTTGTCTGTTTGGATTTGCATGCACGGGTTGAGAAGGCCAATAAACCAGTAAGTCATTTTTTAAAACTCCCACGGTGTGGGAAATTCATTGGTGACAAACGTCAGCGTGATGTTTGAGACACATTCAGACTCTGTTATGAAACAGCCATTCCTCTAAGGACTGTTTGAGACTTCTTAGCATTGCTAATGATCTTTAGCCTTTATTATCTGCCCAGTCAGTCCCTCTATGAAAATCTTTCTGTTCAGCTACTGCCTTTTCTTACATAAAATTAACTACAAATACTACAAAATAAAAGCATTGTCACTCAGATTGGCAGAGCACAGTTTATCTGTAAGAGACAGCAGTAGGTATTACAGTAATCTACTCTGTGTTGCTCTTCACCTTTCATTGGATTTTCATTACCTTTTCAATGAGTCAACAAGGTTATTCTGTCAGTGGGACTAGGGGATGGCTATGTGCATACAAAGACTTCTGGACACCTAAATCACCTGTGAATTCATTTATAGAACAAAAACAATGGTTTGACACTGCTACTCTGGCTCTGATTTGTGCAGCATATGGCTAGCAGCTACTCAATCAGAGTCATTATAGTTCATGTAGAAATGGATAATATTTGCGTTATCCATGCTCGGTACCTCATCCCCACATGAATGAATAACTTAGATTTAATTTTTGACATTCATTATCTGTCCTAGACTTGTGAATCTTTATGCTCATGTTTTCTTTGACTAATAGGCAAAGATTTCAAGTGGGAAGTTTTGCATTGGTACAACCACTAATCTGATCATTGTTTTTTGCAATCAGTAACAATATGTAATATAGACTAAATATAAACAAACAAACACCAGAACCAGAAGCAGGCACTGGAAACTCTGAGAGCTGGCAAAATATATCCAGTGAGGCAGGTTAGTGACTGCACTGACAGCAAATACATGGAATCCTTATTAAAAGAGATTTAAAAAAATTAATGTCTCAAAAAACTGATTTGCATTTATGTTTAGAATAGTCTCTGAAAGCAGAAAGTCTGTATTTTGTATGTATGTTACTGAATATTTAGAGCTTGTTGCAGTGATTTGTTTCTATCAAGATCTTTGTTTGGCCGTGAAATCACTTGATATTCCAGCAAAATCACTTTCTACATCCTAAATCAACCAACCAGGGGACAAAGCTATGCCACATACTTTCCATAGGAGAACACGTATGATGAAGTTTCAGTACTTACACTGATAATCTGCAAACAATGTGTATAACAGATTTGTTTGCATAACAGAATCATTAAACAATTCTCAACTTTGAGTGAATTTACATGAATCAATCTGTTCATAAACAAGATCATAGTCTTTAGATATTTTTTTTGTTCTCAAACTGACCTCCTCCCTCTGCCCTGTTTGTGCAACTATGCCGTTATGTAACTACACCATTAGTTGGTGGCCAAGCACACATGTGATGTGCTTGGTTATGTGCTTGGTTCTCTGTAAAACAGGTCATTTTTGCTATGGGAGGAGAATACTCTCAAAAATAAGCATTAGGAAATAATAGGACAATTTTCCATAATGTGGGAGACAGAATTATTATACTCAAGACTCTTCATCTAAAGAGTTCTTTAATGCTGAGGACAAAGAGCCTTTTTTAGTCTTTTGAACTATAACCCCTAACCCTGCAGAGGCTCTGTATTTTAGAATAACTCAACATACAGAATAAGGTGATATTCAGAGTCGCATGCATTGTAGCTTAGAGACCATCTACATGACTATGTCTGTGTGCGCATTTTCTGTTCACTATTTCTGTCAAGTGAACAGCGGCAAGAAAAGAACATAGCAAATCACATGAATCACTCAGAAGCAGACAAATAATCATTCGGAAACATATTGGTCCACTTCATGATTCAGGTTTATACTCACTGCTTGCAACAAAACCAAAGAGCCACTCCTGTTTATTGTTAACATCTCTGAAATGAGACATACCTCTTTGATTTTTTGGCTTGTCCTAGCTTTATGATTTTTGGCATCCTAAGGCTGGTGTTGACCACTCAATTTTTTTTTTTTCAATCATCATTTCACAGCACTTACCTGCAGAAAAACTCTCGCTTAGCTGCACAAGAGCTCTCCATCCCCAAGTGTAAGAAGTCGGGAAAGGAGAACAAGACACCAGTGTGGCTGAACCAGGACCTGCTGCTCAAACTGGAGAGCAAGAAGAAAATGCACAGGCAGTGGAAGCAGGGACAGGTACTATGGGAAGAGAGACTTTAAGGAAGCTGCTAGGCTGTATAGGGATGGGGTCAGGAAAACCAAGGCCCAACTTGAACTAAGCTTGGCAACCCAAGTAGAACAAGAAAGGCTCCTACAGGTACCTCAACCAGAAAAGGAAAGTCCAAGAGGGTGTACTCTCTCTAGTGAACAATACAGGCAGGCTGGCAATAACAGACAAGGAGAAGGCTGAGGCACTCAACAACGTTTTTGCCTCAATCTTCTCTGATAACTGCTTGTCACACAACCCTCAAACTCTGAAGAAGGGGGCTGGGGAAGCCATGTCCCTCCCACTGTGAGTGCAGATCACGTTTGTGACCACCTGAGGAACCTGAACATCCACAAGTCTATGAGTTCCCATGAGATCCATCCCAGAGTCCTGAAGAAATTGGCTGATATAGTTGCCAAACCACTCTCAATGATATTTGAAAAGTCATGGTGGTCAGCCGAAGTCCCTTGTGACTGGAAAAGAAGCAATATCACTCCCATTTTTAAGAAGTGTAGTAAAGATGACCTGGCGAACTACCGACCTGTCAGCCTCACCTCTGTGCTGGGGAAGATCATGGAGCAGATTCTCCTGGAAGCTATGCTAAGGCACATGGAAGAGAGGGAGGTGATATAAGACAACCAGCACAGCTTCACCAGGGGCAAGTCCTGCTTGACCAATCTTGTGGCCTTCTATAGTGGTGTAACTACATCAGTGGACAAGGGAAGAGCCACTGATGTCATCTGTCTGGACTTCAGCAAAGCCTTTGACACGGTCCCCCACAACATCCTTCTCTCTAAACTGGAAAGATATGGATTTGATGGGTGGACTGTTTGTTGGATGAGGAACTGGCTGCAGGATTGAACTCATAGAGTGGTGGTCAACGGCTCAACGTCTGGATGGACATCACTGATGAGTGGTGCTCCTCAGGGGTCAGTGCTGGGACCAATACTCTTCAATATCTTCATTAATGACATTGACAGTGAGATCGAGTGCACCCTCAGCAAGTTTATAGATAACAAGTTGTGTGGTGAACTGACATGCCTGAGGGATGGGATGCCATCCAGAGAGACCTAGACAGGCTCAAGCAGTGGTCCCAGGGGAACCTCAAGAGGTTCAACAAAGCCAGGTTTTGCACCTGGGCCATGGCAATCCCTGCTATCAATACAAGCTGGGGGATGAAAGGATAGAGAACAGCCCTGTCGAAAAGGACTTGGAGGTACTAGTGTACAGCAAGCTGGACATGAGCCAGCAGTGTGCCCTCACAGCCCAGAAAGCCAACCATATCCTGGTCTGCATCAAAAGAAGCATGGCCAGCAGGTTTAGGGAGGTGATCCTGCCCTCTACTCTGCGTTGGTGAGATCTCACCTGGAATACTGCATCCAGATGTGGAGTTCTCAGCACAGGAGAGACATGAAACTGTTGGAGTGTGTCCAGAGGAGGACCACAAAAATGATCCAAGAGATGGATCACCTCTTGCTGTGAAGAAAAGCTAAGAGAGCTGAGGCTGTTCAGCCTGGAGAAGAGAAGGTTCCAAGGTGACCTGATAGTGGCCTTTCAGTGTCTAAAGGGGGGCTACAAGAAAGAGGGGGACAGACTCTTTAGCATGGTCTGTTGTAGTTAGACAAGGGGAAATGGTTTCAAACTAAAAGAGGGGAGATTTAGGCTGAATTTAAGGAAAACGTTTTTTACAGTAAGGATAGTGAAGCACTGGAACAGTTTGCCCAGAGATGTGATGTGGAAGCCCCGTCCCTGGAGACATTCAAGGTCAGGCTGGACTGGGCTCTGAGCAACCTGATCTAGCTGTAGATGTCCCTGTTCATTGCAGGGCAATTGGACTGCATGACCTTTAAGCGTCCCTTCGAACTCATATGATTCTATGACTCTATAATTCTATGATTATCTTCAGCCAAGTGCACAGATGAAGTTTTCACATATTTCTAGATCCAGAAAAAGGATCTGAGCCTTAAGGGTTTATGCAAATCTGACTTTTGCCAGGCTTGTGTATGTCAGTTAATACTTTTTTAAAAGACTGTTGATGACTTCAGAAGTTTTCTGACAACAGAAAGATCTCAATACAAATGTATTCTTCAACCTGACAAACAGAACTTCACTGTGGAGCTACTACTCATAACCTATTACTGTTAATATTTATTAAGACAGTCTCCTATGCGGAAGTTCTTTCCAACATTATTTAGGTAGTTTCATGAAAGGCAACATGTTTTTCTGATATTTCAAGGTGACTGGAAAAGAATTAGAACAAGGTCCATTACATAGATAAGATGTAAGTTATGAAGATTCCATCTGAAGAAAATTGTGGGCCGTGCTAAGTAATGAACAGCAAAATCAACAAAACATTAGTGAGTGCTGGGATCCATGATGTGGAGGTTATCATCTGTGCCATCATTCAGAGTACAATCTGAACAGAGAGGAAATTACAGCTAGACTGGTGCACCAAAATTTGGTGAACAGCAAAGGCTGAAGAAAAAATTCTGATGGAACCATTAACAAAGTGAATCTTAAGTTAGTTACAAAAACATGGAGAAGTGTGAGGAGCATTTGTGTCTCTTTCAAGTATACCTAGAATTTGACCTTATGGATTGCAGTTAAAACAATCTTCTTGCATATATCAAGATTTTTAAAAATAAGATTTTAGGACAGACAGTCCAGGCAGGAACATATGCTTTCTTTCCTAAGAAAATCTTTTCAGTTTTTACCATCTGAAGGAATGCAGATATCAAAATGAACTTTCTTTAAATGAAAGTCTGCTTTGTGGCATAGCACAAAAGAAATATTCTGCTGCCTCAATGGAATTGAACTACATGGCAAAAATTAAAGTACAAAGATTAATAGTTCAGTAAGGGAAGAAAATTAAAATGAAGTAATTCAATTCAATTTATTTGATTGTAGAAAGCTAAGAATGTTCTTGGTGTAACACTAAATGTAATCAAAATATCTTAATTTTCAAGAAAAAATCCAATTGGCACCAGTACAGCAGTTGTGCAACATATTCAACATGGATATTTTAAAAATCTATTTATTTCAAAATCAAAACCATTGATTTTACAGTGCCTAGCTCCAAATCATTGTGCGAATAGAAAGGCCAGAAAATTATTTCCATTGTGAAAACTTCTGATATAATTCTGAGCGGAAATGCTGCATGTGCTTTGGGTGCATAGTACTCATTTCATCCATGATCAGCCGAATACACAGCTTCTACTGTCACATACACATTGTCAGCTCATTGACGTCAGATCAGGAATATTGTGGCTCATTTTGCCCAAAGAAATGTCAGCTGTTTGCAGAAGGAGGGAAGTTGATAAAAATTATTTTGGTGGCATTAACAGCAAGGCTGTAAGTGAGCATAGCTTCAGCATTTTACATTTTTGCAAAATGTGGCTTTGATCCACAATAGGACAATCAAGACTGAACTGGAGTGTGATTTGACATGTACACAAGCTAAAAACAGATGCCTAACAGCTTACATATGGTGCAGAATTCTTTTAAGAAAATCAGTGAGGATGTTGTTTGCAACTTTTCAGATTTAGAAGGCCAATGTTTTAAATAAATTAGAAAAAAATGATTTTAGAATATTTTATGACTGTGATTTATTTTTTATGACTGTTATTTTTCCACTTTGAAAAAAAGACAAGTGAAATAGACATTTGTTCATTTGACAGTGCCACCACTCATGTTTTGTAAAGTAGGGAACTGAAACCTTGAAATTTTCCATATTTTTGGTTCTTATGTTCTCCCCTTACAGTAAAAGGTACTTATGGGATGAGAAAACTACCATGTATAAAAGTTTCACATTTCAATAATGAGTTTACTTTTATAAAGCCTCATAACATTTAGAGGTCACATCTCTATTTTGTGCCTGAAAAATACTGACATGAAATAAGTTTAAGAGCTTACTTTCAGTATTATAGCGATGCTCACAGATGGAACAGGGACCAAATGTCAGTTTCTCGAATCCCAGTTCTGTTCATTCTCCACAAGACAAAAGTTATTAATGAGTCCTTAGCCTTCATATTTTTTATTCTTTAAAATTTTACTGACATACAATAATATTTGTTGAGCTGCACTATGTAACTTTGTAGTCTGAATGAAGCATACATGCTGATTTCAGATTTGTTGTAGCAGTCACTCATCCCTTGTGTGGTAACTGTAGTGACCCCCATGTCTACAGGCAGAGAAGCAACAAGACCATCTCTCGCACCTATAGAGCCCACACTACATGTATAGAACTTTAAATTGGTCCAAGGCTTTTTTTTTCCACGTCCAACCTTGAACACAGATACTCATTTGAGTTCTGTACGGAATAATCCTTCCTGTAATAAAATGCACTTCTGTTCTTTTCCTTTCTTACGATGTAATAGTTTCAACATTGTTTTACAGCCTGGTGCTATTAAGTTGATTGGTTGTGTTTAGTCCTGAAAACCAGAGTTAAAAAAGCAACAGGTAGAACAAAGCGTATATGAAGATAAAATAAAATTGCAACAAAGTCACATATTGGGATTCAATGCTCAGGAAGAGCAGATTAGCAATGATAACAGTGGATGAATAATAACTTTCTTAGCAGAAAACAGGCATGCTAGGACTGATTTCAATTTGGCATTACTGAGTCACAGTTACTAGGGATAATCCCTTTTCCTAAACAATATTTACAATACAGCAACAAATCATTTATTTGTCAATATTGAATGCACCATTTCCCTAGAAGTAATATGATTTGTGTACATACATTGCATACACATTTTTGTTTGTTTAACTAAATCATATGTTGAGGATTCTCACCATACAATTTACCTCTTCACTGATCACTGGTTTATTACAATATAGAGGTAACTAAAGATTGATTAATGCAGAACTCTGGTAAACCTCCTTTCTGTACGTTGTAGGGTAGGCTGAGATTATTCCCACTATTACAGCCATGTGAGTGGCCTTTCCAAAGGTACACATCACACTTATGAACATCCCAGTGAACTACAGAGAAAATAACTAATTTATTACATATTTAGAAGATCACTGCAGTTCTTGAACATCAGAAAATGTTTGTTGGCTTACTTGTGGGGCTTGGGCTTTATTTATAAGAAGTTAGAAGGTTTTTTGTAAACATAGCTAAATAATCTTAATATGCCGTGTTCCCAGAACATGTGAAAATATTAATGAGATGGATAGATGAGCTGGTAGGCAAGAAAATACATCTAGGTTAGATGTGTATTATAGTTAAAATCAGTGAATCATTTTTAAGTCGCAGTTATTGATATTATGCATTATTTATCACTGACCACTTTGAAACAGTCCCCCCAGAGTAAAATGCCATGTTAAATAATTTCCTTTTTTCAGAGTCATCTAATAAGACATTAAAGATGTCTGGCTGGAAGCAAGAACATGAAAAAGAGAATGGCACATTCTTATGTGTTTTATGCAAGGATCAAGGCTCATCTGCATCTCAGTGCTTATCAGAAGCACAAAGCACACCTATTTACCCTAATTTTGATAGGAATTGAGGTCTTAAGGACAATTTGCCTTATAAATTCATGCTTTCTACAAATGCTTATGGGAACTCTCCGTACTGTTTCCTAGTGCAGGTAAACTTTCTGTCATCTATATTATTAAGCTATTTCGCTCAGGAAGTTCTCGTTTTGTATTATGCAATCCATGAGACAATGAAGGCAAGCCAAAGCAAAACCAGGGAATATGATAGCATTCCCCTGCTCAAAGTGGAGGAGAATCTCTTGGATTTGACTGGATCATCCACATCAATTTCTACAGCTTACTGACACATTTACCTGTTGTCTTTCTAACTCATTTTTAGTGACATTTACTCAGTTATCAGACTTTAGCACTTCCTCTGTTCACTTGCGTTCACTTGTATTTGATTTTATTTTGGATTTGATTCACTTTGTATTTGATTCGGTCTTTCTCCCAATCTTTTAATTTGATGTCTGTCATTTAAATTAGTAGATATTAAGATCAATAATCACTGGAACCTTTACTAATAGGCTACTCCAGTCAGGTGGAAAATTTAACAAATTTCTTGCAAATTTTCCTAGTTGTTAATTATTCTCAGGGTTAAAAAAGCTCTTTGCGTTTTTTTTTCTTCTTTTTTTCCTTTTTTTTTTTTTTTTTTTTCTGGTTTGTGTCTACTGTGTTTTGCTTTTATCTGGATCCTGTCAGGTTTTATCAGATGCTGCTAGCTCTGCACAGAGTTCTTGTCACTACTAGCTCCAGCTTCCATTTTCTTCTATCAAATAAGACAGGTAAATATTGAATAAAACTTTCAGCCACAAGAAGTGTAGATGTCAGTGTGTGACCTACTAACTGTAGATTTCTACATGTATGTATGCATTTGTACATGAGAATGCACACACATATACAAGGAAAACTACACATATGTACTCAAAAATATTACTGAAGGTAGGAGACAGCCTTGTGGCGACTCTAGCAGGTCCAGTGGTTGGAGAAGAGAGACAAGACCATTGCTTGTGACCTTCAGAAATAAAAATATACTCAGTGGGGATATAACAAGGTATTTAAATAAGTACCTCAATGATACCAAAGTGAGTGTGACTACATAAACATTACATTTTTTCATGACATAGACATGGAAAATGGCATATTCCCAAGAGTTTCTCAATTTGTTTAATATGGACACTTATATCCATTGATTTCTTGTTGGTGGAGCTTTTGACATTGTTTCTTTATTCTCAAGAGAACATGATGAATGTTCAATAATGTGGAAAATGCAGAATATATTGCCCTAAAATCACCCTTATTATTAAAGCTAAAGAGAGAAATATAGGAAATCAGTCTCAAAATGCAGCTGAAAGAACTCAGTGTTGAATTCAACCACCAGTGAATTCACTCCCACACATGTACAGCACCAGACAATAGACTGATTCAAGACAATGAATGCACAAGAAAAAAGTTACTATTCTCCCTTTTCTCTCTGCAATGCTAATTCTTTTCCTCAACTTGAATGCCTGAAAAACAGATCCAGTGTTTAAATCCTTTCTCTCTTATTTGATAGCATCAAATGTACTATGATACAACTTTGACTTCATGTTGACTCTGAACATAAACTTTTCCCAAAGAAACGTTTATATTATCAAAATTCATCTGCTGTGTGAAGTGCTGTTCTGAATGTATCCGTGTATCAAGATGAAACCTGCTGAGAGATGAGAAATGGAAATTCATAATGATACCTCTATCTTAAATTAACTGATATCTGAAGGAATGAATATAACAAAATGTTAATATTTTACATAAAAGAATTCTAAAACCTTTTCATATAAAGGATAGGAGTCAGCTATTAGTTTATCATTTTTATAAGCAGTTAAACTTATGTACGTAGCAGTCAAGACCAGACAGTACTACATTGTCAGCTACAACCAGAAGCCAGGTCTTCTATGCAGACTGACTTTCACCTAGCATCCTTTGGCACGTTGAGTTCTGTTCGGTAGGGTCTACTAAGACACATATATGCTCTCATTGTAGCTACCAGACTTCTGCCTTTCCCCTTGTTTCTGAGCAGTTGCTCAGAGATGGACTGAGACTGATTTCTTCAATCAGCTAAGAGTGTGTCCATGCCAATCACTGGGGTTCCTTCTCGAGTCAATGAGCTGAGATGGTCACCTCTGTAGGACAGCTCATCTCAGGACACCAAATTAGGTGTGTAAAATATGTAGAATAGTTTGCATTTGGAGGCAGTTATCTCTTTCCACTGACAAGAAAAAGAGATTTGCTTTGATGAAGCAGCTTTTACTTGACAGAAGTTAGTTGAAAGGAATCCCAGTCATACTGACCTAACTGGCCTCTATGCCTTATAATGTGTCATACTGGCCTGGATCTTGCAGATCTCAGTCAATGGCTCACTGTGTGAAGCTACCACAGAAGTATCTGTCCTGTGAATCTTGCAGTAGAAGATCACACATAATGTACATCGCACATGTGAGATTGTAAATATGCCCTCTTTTGACATTATACATAAAATGTACAATCTCGATGTATGTAAACTAATGTATGCCTAACTAGGAAGGATCTTCCTAACACCCCCTTTGGGAGGCTTAATTATTAACTTATCTATTTTTCTTGGCTGGCTGATGTAAAAGGGGGCTCTAGGAAGATGGCAACACCAATCAAGCAATTAAGCAGGCATTGGCTGCAATCTGATTGACAGGCTATTCTTCAGTTCAGTTTCTCAGTTTGGGCGTAAAACATGGGTACAATTTAACAGCAGGGAGGCAAACAACTGTAATTTAGAAAAGTGAAAGATAAATATATAAAAATGTAAGTGTTTTTCACAGGCTTATATACATGTTTACTTACTAATTATATTTTGTGTTTTCCAATAGGATCAAATTCAGTAGTTGCTTAAAATAATCATGCAAGAATATAATTTTTTCCCAGGAAGTGAAGGTTCCTATAATTTTAGTGGAAAGTTAATATCGGTTGAATGATAAAAAAAAAGCAAATGAAAATCAGCTATAAATTGATGCATTGTTTACCCCTACCAATTCAAAGAACAGATTCACCATATGGTCTTTTTATAAATATTTCGGAAGTAAAGTGACTTCTGGAAGAGATTGGAGTCTGAGATATGCACAGTTATCAGCATTTAGAAGATCCAATTTGAAACATCTGCTAACTCTTGAAAGAGTTATGTTGAAACAAAAAACAGTCTTTTTTTTTTAGGAGAGTTGTATGTTCAGAGTTTTGCATCTTCCTCTCTTTTCTGCTAGGATAGTGGGAAAGAAGAGAGTTACACAAGCATTTTGCTTCCTCCTTTTCCAGGTCCAAGATTTAAAGCTTTATGGTGAGGAAAATCAAGATGACAGATGCAAAGAGACAGTAAATTATTGACACACTCCTTTTCAGTCATGCTTTGAAGTGCTAAAGAATTCAGACCAAATCTCAACCATGAAAGCTTTGTAAAAGTCAAGCTGCAATTTACCAGGCCAGTGGAATGTAACTCATATATTTTTAAAGAATGCATTTTTTTTTTCTAATCTTCAGATTTGGGGCAAGACAAAAATTTTAAAAACAGTACATGTTTTTGACCTCTATAATGTTTATGTGTTTGGTTATACTGTTGTTATCAGTATGCAATATTACATCAGTACAATCAGTATGCAGCATTACAATCCCTACAACTTGCACTTCTTTTAACCTTCCAGACAGACTATAAATATTTAACAGTTCTTGCAAGTTGATTTACATAGTACTTACTGGATAAATAATACCTCTCTTCTGAAAAATGTATGCACATATATAGTGCAGTGTAAATAATTAATCAAATATAATAACAGCAAAATAATAACAAAGAGAAAACATCAGTTTTCAGAGGACATAGTTATCTTTAGATTTCAAATTTTTCAAAACACTTTTCTCTCTATTGTTATTTCTTTGTTTCTTCCTTTCTTTGTCTTTAGTCTAGTGAGTTTATTATTGAAATTATTGTGAATTTCAATCAGAATGATTTTTTTTCTGGTTTGTGTACTATAGGTAGAAGAGCCATTCAGCATATTTACTGAGCTTTCATGTATCTTTCTGAATGATTAACTCTATTATGTGATCTTGGATCTTGCAGTAGGATCGCAGGTAGAAGCAACTTTTATTCTTTGGGAGTGGCACTGAAGTCAGCATACATCTTTGCCAGTTTATGGGTTTGTACAATTTGATCAAAACAGTGGAATCAACAGCAAATTCTCGAAAGGAGTGATCTACTTCTGAATTAAGCATAAACATGCAAAATTAGTTATTTGCAACAAAATACTGACATGTACATAGATCTTTGGAAATGTTAGTCAATCCGTGTTCAAGCCGTCATATCTCTCTGTCTCCCGATGTAGTGGTGTTTGCAAAGTTCTTGTTTGGAAGACTAGCAAGTGGTGGCTGAGATCGCCATTTGACTTGAAGAAGAATCGCACACGTTTTAATAGGTAAGTGTAGAACAGGATAGCCATGGAAGAAGTTGTCTCTGGCTGAATAATCAGAAAAAGGAGAGTCAGTAGATGTCTGATTTGTCTAAGGCAACAGTTTGCGTAAAATACCTTCCCAAGAGCCTTAGAGAGGTGCTGCTCTCTTCTCCCTTGGAACCAATGACAGGATATGTGGGAATGGCAGAAAGCAGCGCCAAGAAAGGTTCAGATTTGAATATTAAGAAAAACTGAGGATGGTCAAACACTGGAACAGGCTTCCTAGAGAGGTGGTTGATACCCTATGTGCTCAAGAGGCATTTGAATAATGCCCTCAGTAATATGCTTTAATTATTGTTAGCCTTGAAATGGTCAGGCAGTTAGATTAGATAGATGATCTTTATAGATCCCTTCCAACTGAACTATTCTATTCTATTCTATTCTATTCTATTCTATTCTATTCTATTCTATTCTATTCTGTTCTATTCTGTTCTGTTCTGTTCTGTTCTGTTCTATTCTTTTTTATAACAATGTGGCAATGTGTTGGATTTGCAAATGGCAAAGAAAATTTTCTGTGATGTTGGACAACAGAGATCTTGGAGACTAAATTTCTAAATTACATGTTGGCAGGTAACATTCCCAGATATTAACATTCAATATTCTAAATGAGTAGAATGTTAGGGCAATCACTATTTTGGTCTGGGTCAGTTAGCAATCTCTACTAAAATTGTTGGGTATGGTTGAGGACTTAGCATGAGGACATTTGCAGAGGAGATTAATAGCATGGGTAAGTACCATTCTTTGGCAGCTGGCTTCAGGGTCAGAGGATAAACCCACCTGCCTTTAATTTACATATAGATACAATCAATAAGCACATCCCAGAAATGCAGAGATATTTCCAGGATTTTCCATGATGGTACTTTTAAGAATATTTGAAAATCTTATAGTTTTTTGTTGTTGTTGTTTTTATTGTTTTAAAGTCTGGCATAACCATATGCTTCCTGATAAGATAGGCATACATTTATGCTTTAACCTAATTTTTGTTTTCCTGTCAAGAACAAACAAAGAAACAAACAAACAGCCATGTCCACATGTAGTACTTAAGATTTCTCTCCATGACACATCTTGCTATTTGGGTTTGAATTAACTACAAACACTTTGCTCATTTTTTATAATATAAGTAGAAGGGAAGAAGAAAATGTTTTCAGCTAAAATGTTTCAAATGTCATTGCATTATGATGTCTTAGAGCAATATCTGTGTTCCACTAGAACATGTTAAAAGCCAAGCCCAAGAAATTTCATTATTTGGATGACAAATGAATCTAAGTTTTTGTGCTACAAAGAAGGAAACCATAGGGATGCAGTTATAGTTTGAAGTCAACCAGTTCATATATATATTTATCAGAAATAATTTCCTTATTTTTCTTATTATTTTTCTCTACATTGTTGCTATATAAAAGACCTAAACAAACAATAAGGAAACTAGGCAATAGTTGTAACTATCTATGTACGTAATACTCTAGTATGAACAATGTGCTGACAGCTGGAAAAAATGTTTTCCCATTGTTTTGTTTTTCATTTCTAGTAATACGGTGCTTTTACTCTTTAAAAAGAAGCATAGAAATATGACAGAGACAACTATTGCGAGGGATATCTCCCTCCTAACCATTAATTTAAAATACTCATATTTATTTCTTTATTTCTATTTCAATGTAAGATTTTCCAAAACACTACCTCTTCTGCTATGCTTTAGTTATGTTTTTTGTAAAATATTTAATTGCATGTGATCACAGACACAGTGAAGAAGTCCCATAGTGTTAAAAGCAGAGACGCACCATTTAAGTCCTTGAAGACTCAAGATTCAAAAGTCCGGTATTAACCTTTCAGGGATAAATGCTTAAAGTCCACAGACACACTGACTTTTTGTTGTTTTTACATATGTATTGTCAGAAAAACATTATCAAATAAAAGATGTTAATTCCAAGTGTAGCCTGAATTGAATTCCTCTGAGCAGAACAAGCTTCATCCCTATGATTCCTGGGTGAAATCTTAACATTTCTCCTTTTAGAGAAGAATTGTTTTCAGTAGAGCTTGGACTTGAATAATCTTTCTTATTCTTCCTGTAAATAAAATAGTATAAAATAAAATGTTGAAGGAGGTTTCTTAGCAGTGCATGATAAATTCTCTCCACACAGGTAGAGTTATTGCAGGGTAGAGAACAAAGACAGTGCGGAAGGTTCAAGCATGGTTTTGTGAGTGACCACATAAGAATGGTAATGCAGTCTTGCACTGAATTTCGTAAAGTTTCGGATGAGCTGTGCTGCAGCTCCAAATGGGAGGGAGCTCAACTAAAAGGTCATGCTGCAAAGCCAAGCCATCAAAAACAGTGCCAAACAACTTTGCTGTCTGACAGAAATTGATCTGAATATAGTAATCTGGTCCAATATCTGAACAAACATATATGTTAAAATATTCTTATTGAGCTACTCCAATTCAGCTAGTATATTCCACTTTAGCATTGAAGTTTTAAAAAAATAAGTATGTTTTATCATCAAGAGAACAAAGACAGTTCAAGAAAAGAGACATAAAAATTTAGCCCTGCTAAATAACCTACTGGGCTTTAGATCACTAACCAGTTTAACTGCACTTTTCTACTTCATCTGGCTGGATTAGCTCTGGGGAATTACGAAACAAAGACAACAAGAGGAAAATGTTATTTCACAGAGTGCCTTGTGATGTATCTAATAAATCTTATTTTGGAGCTTGATTGTTCACTGATGACAACAGATCATGCCTTCGATGTCATGACCCCTGGCAGGATAAGGGGCATGACTCTCAAAGGGTTAATCTTTTCCACCTGTTATTGACCACAGAGCAAGCTTTCCTGGCAGGTCTCCTACCAGGAGAATGTGGCCCCTGACCTTTCTGGGAGTGGGACATTGCAGCAAAGCTGCTCCCTGCTAACAAGTACTGCAGGCTGGCACACTGGTGCCATCTCTCTGGTGGATGAATCCAGTATTAAAGCAAACTGTGAAAAACCAGCAAATCACGAGCCTGAAAGGCAGGGGGAAACCTCAGTTGACCGCGAAGGTTGCAATGGGCTACATGTGCTATGTTGCTGGGTTTGGCTTTTCCTTGTGAAAATATTAGAATCAACTCAAGCTAAAACAACAAGAATAATTACTAGAAAAGTCAAGAATGTTGAAACTGAGACACAATTTCAGCCAAAACCAAACTGTTCAAGGCCAAAGCTGTTGCTCTGCTGAGTCAATACAGCTGTTCTGATCTACCAGGTATAAGCACTTGTAAAATCCAATGGCATGAGAAAATTCTCCATAAATCTAGCCTCTATAAATATGGAGAATATCTTCTAAAGGTTCACAATATCTTCATGAAGCCAAAGCACTTTTTCTTCTGTGCTATCTAAGTTACACCCATGTGGGAAGGGAGTTCCTGAGACACCAAAACATTTTGTGTGATGCAGAAATGTCTCTAAGTTGTCTGCTGATGCCCTGTGCTCCTTTGTTACACAGCTTTTGCCTGTTTGAACTTTTCTCTGCTTATGGAGAACTCTTGGCAAATTTTATGGTTGATCATAACGAAGATCAGCAGAAAAAGAAAAAAGAGTCTACAGAGATGCTTTCACCAAGCTGCCTACCAGAGAAAGGTTGAACCAATACTTAAGGCACCAGCCTAGGACTCCATAGGTCCCTGAACCTATGTGCTACATAGCTTGCAAGTGACCCTCATCAAAACTCTATAACTAAAGCTTTAAAAGCTTTCCAGTGTTTCAATGCCTCCTTTATGCTCTGTCGTGTCATAGGAGTCTGAGACAGAACAATATGTATAGGTATTCCTGTAACAAAGCCAAGAGACTTGGGGAGCTAAGGGAGGTATTGTGAATTATGAAGTTATGAAATGCATATGAGAGGGTGTGGGCTCTGGTCTCCAAAGAAACTCTGTCTAGTCAGATAAAGGCCACCATCTCTAGAGTGAGAGGAGTCCGAATGTTGGAACCCAGTCCATGAATTTGCCTTCAAAGACAGCTATTTTATTTCTGCCTGGAGAAAACAACAGTATCACAGAAGAGTCCGTATCCCAGACAATCTGGATCTGAGCTCACGATATTTTAATGAAATGATACTGTATCACTATTAAGATATGCATATTTGAAAATGAATATTCTCAACACAAATGTTCAAACATTACAAGGATCTTGAATGTTCATCTGTTGCTTCTTACCATGCTGATTAATCCATACACGAGAAGCCCAGAAGCTCCCTTCCTCTGCAGGTTAACTGTAGGAAGGTACTTAAATTCACCAAATGCTGTAGCCCAGCCTATGCAACTTGGCTGACAGGCTCAAAAAGAAGGCAGAGATTACCTTACACAGTCCTTACCCCACAGCTTCCTTCATCTCCCTCTGTCATCTCCCTCAGTAATTGTCTCTATGTATAAAAAGGAAATCCTCAAACTGCTTTAGGAAATCTCAAATCAGTGAGGGGAATGAGAAGGAAAGATGCAGGTACAAGACCACGAACCATTGGAGTTTTGCCATTCACTGCCAAGTTGTTCTTCTTATCCATAGTCTGATTTCTCACATGCACACAACTGCTTCGACAGCAGCTTGGCTGCCTCTGCAGGCAGCCTAGGTCTCCCCCAGTAGAGTTTTACTAGGGAACACAATGGAAGGAAGACCAAGATCACAAGTAGAAGAGCATGGACACTGAGATTCAAGTGAGGAATTTAACCCATGACATTCAGTTAACATGTTAATATGATAACAATTGGTTGTGAAAGTGTGCTGTGTTCATAACAGCACTTTGATTCACCCAGTCCCTCAAACAGAAAGATAGATCTACTTCCTTTTTAATTTTCTGGTGTTTTTATTATCTGTATCTGACTCAAATTCCAAAGCTGATCAGTCAGAAGTGACACACTACAAATAAGTTCTTCTTGGAGAATATTAATTACCATTTGTTTTATGAAAGAAAGAGGAATTTACTACACATTCCTTTGGAAACCATCAAAATATTTCCAAATGTAGACAGCATGTTACACCAGCTTAGTGTCCTATAAATCCTGCTTCCACACGTTTTCTTGCAGAAATCGTGATCATGTTTTCCATATGTCTGGGGTCCAAGATAGTTGGGGCTTTCTTTCTGAAGAGTACTGTCAGGTTTGGCTTTTCTTCTTTACGTTGTTGATTCAATGTGTCAGCTTCTGTAAGCAAAGCTGTTGTTAGGTAGGAGACGGGTCACATATAAATTTTCTGGAGCCCTAGGGGACTTCCTGAAAGGCACACGAAGAAGCAACCGGTCTTATGTCATCCTGTATGACTTCTGGGTGTTCATCACCAGTGGACCATACAAGTGGGTTCAGGCTGCAGTTTACTTAAACCCACATCAGAACAAACATTGGAGAGTGCATGAGAGAACCAGAGAGAGAAAAGGGCAGAATAATGCAGAGGGGATTTATTTCAATTCTGTTAAAGCCTGAGTACTCTGAAGAATACCTATTCTGCACAGAAAGATGAAGAGTGGAATCACAGTGCAATGGTGGATGTAGTGATAAGAAACTCAAATTTTCAAATGAATAATGTGATATTTACTATGGTGGTTGTAATCTATCAGAAAACATTAATGTGATGGAGGGGGAGAGAAATTTGCTTCCTCTGTAGAAGGGAAATTGTATTTTACTTACACTTTAAAAGCTAACATTTTGAACTCTCTGCATTCATTTTTATTTATTAATGCATTTAAGCCTGCAAAGCTACACCACAATTCTCTCATTCATGCTAGAACCACTTCAGAGCATTATTGCAGATTCTCAAGCTAACATAAATACAAGTTATGAAGGCAGGTATCAGATAAAGGTACCAGCTCAGTTTTGAAAGCAGTATATATACATATATATATATATATCTGTAACTGTTCCTAACTTTATTTGTGTAAATATAATGTAACATGAACAGTTATATGGCTTCTAGATTTCATAGGAGGATAGATGATCCACTTATACATTACAGTTATGACCTATAAAGCATAATTTGAGGGTTATCTGCTTAGAGTCTTTTCTGATAATCTCTGAATGCATAGTCTATTTATGTCCACCAAAATCTCTAAGCAGCTGCCAACAAAGATTTTTAACATAATTCTGACTAGAGTCATTCTAAACCAAGTTTCTTTGACAATTTTTAAACCCCACCATAGCATATGGTGACCAAGCACTGCCAATCCGTACTACACACAGATGTTTCCAGATCTCACAAAGACAGCGAATTTAGTTCAGGAAAATAAGGCTTTTCTGCACTATTGGCAGTATGTAGTTTTCTGGAATGGCTCTGAAGTATAAAAATTCTGTTACATAAAAAAGGAAAATAATGGAAAAGATTTCTATATCTCCCTCTAAAGCGGTACAAAATTTCACGTTCTAAGCAAACAAACAAACAAACAAACAAAGTACTTTGAATGAATTTCTAAACAGTAACGTTTATTCCAAAATATGTTTAGAAAATTCATTTATAATGAATGCTTTTGGATGAATTCCCAGCTTGTAATTTTATGAAATGCATGTTAGCTTGGGATAGGGAAGTGTGAAATCAGGACACATAATAACAAATAGAAGACATGGATCAGTTATTAGCTTCAGACTAAAATTCATGGATAATTAGCAGTCTGGTATGAAAGGATGAAATCTCCCTTTGGCCTATTCTAGATCATTAGATTTACAACATATGGGTCTCCTTTCAGACCGACGGCTTTGAAATGTTCTGTGTGATGGAAGTATGTATGTGATATGAAAAAACAAAGTGTTATGTAAAATGATTGTGGTTCATCCTAAAAATCTGGTACAAAGGCGAATGTGTATTTTATTATAATTTTATTATATCCAGTTTCAAAATTGCATTATTAATTATCAATTAATAATTATCAATTAATAATTATCATTATTAATTAATTCAAAAATTATCTACATTGCAATTGTTTCCTTTAAAAAAGGAACAAACAACGGAGACTAATGGAGACTAATTTGATCTTATGTCAGCCTTCTGACATATTTTAATTCCTTCATTTCATACATTGTAGAAAATAAACAGAGTTCACTGCAAATTTCTTCGTGGTAGTGTATCTATTCTGATAATAAGATTTTGTACAACACATTTTATACATTCTTGTGGCTGACATGAAGCATTTTGTTGTTACTGCTTTTGATACTATATCATTCAGATAATGTTGTCTAATCTATATTAAAGACGGCTATGAAGACAAATACCTAGTTCCCAAACTGGGCTGTAATTACACCATTTTTATGATCTTCCAGTTCTGAGCCCAGCCAGAGTTCATTTTGTTCCCTAACAACCTAGCTCAGAGATACTTCAAGACTAGTGAATTCACATATGCCTTTAGGAATTCTGTACCTTGTACGCTACTGTGTTTGTCCTCTTTTTTTTTTTACTGCAACCAGCAGTCAAAATCCATACAGAGTGACAAGGATACAAGATGAATTTTTCACCTTTTTAATCTCGTGTTCTGTTTTCTTGCCTTTTGGCTCCGAATGAGAACATCATATCAACAACTGCTCATATAATTTTTCTGCTCAGAATTGTCAGTTAATCTCATAAAAACAGTGTAGCTAGATGCTGTCACCTTTTTCCTCATTCTCACTGATCTTTGTCAGCACGTAGCGTACTTTGAAGAGAAAGACGCATCAAAAGCTGACATAAAAAGGATGCTTCAAAACATCATGAACAATAGAAAACTGTAAGACATTTTGCTGTATAGAGTACAGCAACATGGGCTGTATCATATGTCCAAGAGTTCTGCGCTCTGAATGGCTTCGTGGTATACCCGATGATAACTTTTATCTATCAAAATTATAAGTAAACTGGTTGACTTTTTCACTGCCAACATAACGGTTCCCTTGTCTTCCTTGCTGTCTCAACATCTATTGCAACAATAGGTAACAATAACAAATAGAGCAGGAAAGATTGTAGCATTAAATATTAAGACAAGGTTGGATGTAGATATAAAGTCTTGTGGGGTAGGAAGAAATGAACAACTGGATAGTCTCAGCTACAATGTGCATGCAAACACTGTACCATGGTTCAGAGTAGAGATGTATCAACATCCCAGTAGTTAAAAAAATTAACAAAAAAATTAAAAAGCAATACAAAACTTATGAAAGCCATCAGATAAGTTTTCCCAGTGTAAAGCTGTGCTTGATTTTCTTAATCTAACATTACAAGATAATACTTTCTCCACTACCTGCTTAAATCCTTTCAACTCCTGAGTCACATCCCAGAGATTACGGTAGCGTCAGGCTTTCCTGATCAGTTGCTCTGTTCCACCACTATTATCAATGTTTTGTTATCAGTAATTTTCCTCAGAGAGCCATTAAAATTGAATCCAGGAATGCAACCTAGGGCTTTTGCAACATGGTCTTGGTTCATTTTTGTGCAGTCCACTCTTGGCTGATAATGCTTTGTTGAATGATCCATTTTCAAACGGAAACTCACCCCAGCAATCCTGCTCCACTTGATGTCTGAAGGGGGAAAAGTACCCTTCTGCATGCTAATTAATTAGTTGTCTCATCCTTAGCAAAATAAAGCTACACAGTGGACTTCTTGGATTAATTTTACCTCTAGAATATTATTCTTCATATCATATCATTCTTACTCCTAGGTTTTTCTCTAGAGCTTCTCTTCTTACTCAAGTTCTGATCTGTGTTAGTAAGTCTGGGGAAGAGAAAGCAAATATTGACCATACTCTTACTAAAAACAAAACAAACAAACAAACAAAAAGCTAAATATAACTCAAAAGCCTTAAAAGTAAATAAATCAATTGAAGGAACATTGGAATATTTATGGGAGGACTAATTCTTTTTAGTGATTCAAAATGCATCAGCTACAGAATGACTAAAGTATTAGCGTTTACTGGAAAATAAACTAACATATACCCGGGGATTTTTACAACAAAGCTGCAGGTAGTTCAAAGAAATGAAGTCAGACTTTGTAAATACAGTATACACTTGTGCTTCTTAGGTATGAAATGCCACAGCTACCTGTGGTAGTTCAAAGGTTTCTGATGGAAAGGGCCAAGTCCTACTGACATCTATCAGTTTCACAGATTATGATAGATTCAGTCAATAATGCTTGTAAAATCTGATTCTGCATCCAGCAGTTCAATATTTGTGAAAGCTGAAGGCTAGGCCTGATCCTGTCTGTCTCATTTGTGTGGGTAATCCTAATTCCTCTAAGAACTGTTATTGATATCTTGTAAATAGTATTTGTGCAGTAAAGCCCAGAGCTTGGTAAGAATGTTGATAATGTGATTGGTTAGAAAGGAAGAATTAGCAATATTATCAACAGTAAGCCTGTGTAGTTTTCTGTTTTCTTTGCAATGGACAATGAAGATACAAATATGCCGCTTTCTTAAAGGATTATTTGTTTGCCTCACAACGTGTGGAACTCTGGTTTATAAAACCTTCTTGGAAAATCAGCAGGACACAGTCTTAACAGAATAGAGCAGACAACAGAACCAAAATATGTGTATTGCTTCAGAAGTAATGCTTC
This sequence comes from Penelope pileata, assembly GCA_013396635.1. Lineage (NCBI taxonomy): Eukaryota > Metazoa > Chordata > Aves > Galliformes > Cracidae > Penelope > Penelope pileata. The sequence goes on along the minus strand of WBMW01001214.1, from coordinate 159,343 downwards.
CTGTCTAATTCCATGGAAACTACAACAGATACAAAGAACACAATAACACTATTTGACAGAGCAAATTCTAAGCTACAAAGCACTACTTTTCAACATTATCACCACCATTAGCTATTCATTTTCACCCATGATGAACAAGAGCCTGCATGCCATGCTCATAAAAATCTGCACAAGTGGAGGTGAATCATTATCACTGTTGCTATTGCTGAAAAGCACCATCCACCACCTCACTGTGCTCACATCCACTATTTGGTCTCCATAAATGGTCAGCAAGTATCAATGAATGTCAGTGGGTACCATTTTTTCCACATGGAGGAATTCAGTTCCACTCCTTTGCTTCATCCGCACTTCCATGTCAGACGCCATTGTGTCAGAGTGCTTGTCTGCTGCCACCTGTCACACAGCAACAAAATGTAACGGAATACTGTCGGGAAGGTTCAGCTTCTACTGCCATACCACCGATGATGTTGTGGGCCAACATAATAAAATTACTTTCTGAGCAGCTCTCGTAGTTCTTGCATGTATTTCAGTCTAGCATCCACCAAATATTTTCCATAACATCTAACCACATGCTACTTCACAAATATTTCCCAGACGATTATCCATCTTGGCATTGTATTCCTAAAGTAAAGGCAGAACAGGATATCATCATAGCTAAAATAAGCAAGAGAAAAGATTAAAGGAGAAGACATCTTTAAATAAAATCCGTTCATTACAGGCCTTTCTGCTCATGGATAATTTCAACGAAAATTAATGCAAATTTCTTTTACTTGAAGTATGCTATGGAAATTTTTTACAATTCCAGATAGAAAGAAGAAAAAGTAAATTTTGTTTCTTTAAGTAAGTTCCATACCTACTCCATACCTAACGGATTAAGCACCTACTGCATACTTACAGATGAGTTTTCAAAACTGTGGCAGGCATAGTCTACTCTAAGGACCCCCCACTGTATTGAATTTAGTTCCCAAAGGTGTCTGTTTGCCATGCACTGGAATCCAAAGGAGTTTAGAATGTCAGTCTTGCTTAAGTTTAGAAGTAAGTATCTCCAAACATCCTCCTGAATCCAGTTCTTAATGTCTCCACTCTTTCCTTCCCCATTAAAAATAAAGCTAATACTATCCCTATGTTCATATACACATCTTCAAAAGAATATTTTCTGCATCTTCCACTTCATCTAGACATCTAGATGTGATTAAAACATTGATACTTTGGGGTGAGCTTTTAACAGCTTCCTTTTATCCTTGAAAAATCACTCCTATTTTCTTAGTGCTCTTTCAGCACTAAAATATATGAATTGGTAGGAGACATTGACCAGTTAAGCAACGTGATACTACTGTGAGGTACAGCGCATTTAAACAAAGTATTTAAAAAAAAAAAATCCAAGAAAAAAGATCACTCTTTTTTCATGTTGATTTTCCACTTCAAGGGAAGAAAAAGGAAAACAACCACTTTGCGTGCATTCCCATCTACAAAAATGCTTTGTAAAAACATAACTGTCTTCTGTAAACAAGGTGAATGAAACATCTTAACAACGTAATTGAGACAAAATAGGAGTGGACAACAGCTTTCTAATTAGCAAAATATGAAACTCTAGAGCATTAGCAGCTGATCCAGTTACAAAATATTAGCTGCCCTGGAAAGGAATCATGAACAGCGAGGTCATGGCACAAACCTCCTTGCAGATGTTGGATTGGTTGACACCTGCAATTCATTTGGAAGCAAGTATTTATTTAAGTATCTTACTGTGCTACCAGTTTTTCCCTGCTTTCATGCTAAAGCTTTGCTCCAAAGGAACCAAAAGAACTAGAAGAAAGTCAGTGAAACTCTTGCTATGTACAACTTTAATTAGCATAATCACAGTATATTTTATTTTCATTTTACTTTTCTTGCCTAAGCAGACAGGTCTATAAACAAGTCCCAGAATATTAGCAATGGATTTATTCCCTGCCTGATTTTCATTTCTTCAGCAAAAGAGTTTTCAGAGTGTATCATATTTCAAGCATATATTATAGTATGAGAAGTAAAATATTGATAATTGAAAATTTGATCATTATTTGCCCAGGTTTGTGCCAACCTCCTGTCCAAGTATTTGTCTCCGTGCTGATGCAATTTCACAGAGATTTTCCTCCTCAGAGACAGGGAACATTGAAACACAGACGACAAGGTGTTTGCAGAAGAATGGCATCACAGAAAACCTGAGAGTTTAATGATTTCTTGATAGGAGTTGATCACCCTTCACAACACAATGGTCGCAACATTCACCACATAAATGTCCAGGAACATGCTTGAAGGAATCATTAATATATTAGCAGAATGGCTGGAGACTGACAGATAGAAGATGTTCCAAAGAAACAAAATATTAATAATTCTTTGTGCACTTAGACATTGTAAAGAACTCTGGTTTTACAGGAGGGAGATATATCACTTAAGGCACCTGGAAACAGAGGCACTAAAATCCAAAAATCATTTTTGAAATTATGAGTTCATCAAAATTGTCATGTGCAAAATTAACTACCTTTTATACATAGAGACGTTTATAACCACAAATGAACAGAACATCTGATAGTCTTACAAAACTAATAATAAATAGGAATTCTTGTCTACCATAAAGGAGAAGCTTCAGAAACAATATTTGCACAGGAGCACAGATTTTCACAACATAGGTTTAAACTACTGTATCTGGAAGCTGCCATAATAAAACCCTAAAAAATATTGGTAGGATGGCAGTGAGGGCAGACAGATTCACTCCACAGTGTTAGGACCTGTAAATTACTGTTCTGCTTGATTTGAACGGAGGTTCTGGTCACCTGACTAAGAAACTTAAGACATTATCTACACTGCACAAGAATCTCTGAATTGGTGTCCATAACTTTGCCAGCCCTGTGGCACAGGTTTAGGGGGACAGAGCTTGCACATTCAGGCTGAACAGCCATGTCAAAGTAATGATACATGTAGGATAAAACCCCTTCATCTCTGAACAGTTCGAAGCCTGGGTCTGGCACTGCTCTGACACCATTCTGACACCAGTTCTGGGTCTCTCACAGTCATTTCCAGCTCTGAGCTGTGCCACGCTGTGCTCTCTTGTGTGATGTTGCAATACTCAAGCTCTCAGTTTACTTTCATCAAGTTCTTCCATTTGTTCACTTGCTACAGAGTTTGGTACACAGGTTTAAGCTCAGTTTTCCCACCTTCTTTTTAATGTTTTAACCATTAAAAAGAAAAAATCAAGTCTTTTTTTCCGCCAGTATGTACCAATCAAAGTCCTTTCTCTGTGACTATAAAGTTAAGATTCTCAGTCCACTGGCTGGAAATGTGTCAGAAGACGAAATAAGCATGACCCACAGTACTTGCCAGTTCATGACCCACAGAACTGGGCCATCAGCCCAGTTTCCTTTAACTGTGCCAGCTGAACTATTCCAAAGTGTCACTACATACATAAAGGAGGCAAAAGCAACCCGGCAGTTGATGTAGATAGCCAGGGGAGGACTAAAGCTCCAAAGCAGAATCTACAGCTCACTGCAGTGATCTGCTAAAACATTAATACAAAATATTATTAATCCAAATGCCCGAAGCTGAGCAGTGATGGTGGCTGCTGCATATGGTTTTATTTATCCTGCAAGGATAAGTAAATAGCAATAAGTAGAAATCAAAATACTTCAAGTTAATGAAGAAAGACTTCTCTGGGAACACTAATGCTGTTAGTAATCATGACTGTGTTGGATATGGGCTACAATTTTACTTTCCCAGAATTTATGGAGAAATTGAAAACTTGTTCAGAGCCATACAATACCCAAATGAAAAAGGCTTAATTTTCAATCTGTGCTCAGCTTATCTGATACGACATCTTTTCCTAGTTAAAATATTGTGTGCTAACATTTGCAAATTTTGAAATGTGTGTTACCATGACTGCAGCAAACATTCTATTTTTGGATTCTGTTAATCTCATCTTAAAATACAGAATGGCAACTAGTAACAGCAGTCAGTATTCTTCTTTCTTGTAACAGTTCAGCTATATTATTAGAGAATTAGAGTCCACTCAGATGCACACTTTTTGATTAAATTTTATGTGAACAAAAACCTTTTAACACGAAACTAATTTTCTGCATGTTTACTAACAAGGCAAAGATCTTCAAGCTAAAATTAATAGGTACTATTAACATTCCATTTGTAAATATCTAATTATGCAATGATAGATGTTCTAATCTGTTACCTAGGCAATAAGATAGGATTTTAGCAATCATTCTAAAATGTCTACATTTAATAAAGATTTTGATATTCCTTTCCATATTAAACATACAGACATGAATGTTCCCATGCACATAAACATTCTGCCACAGAAATTACTGCAAACAGCCATTATGATTCTCTTCATCAAGATGAATACAAATGTTCAGAAAAGGATAGCCTTGATATCCATTGAAATGTTCTTCTGTAATTCTTGTAATCTTTTCAAAGAGCGATACAAAACACAAAAGACTCTACAGAATTTAAATACTGGATGCAATTGAGTTTTCCATTGTCCTCTGATGAAAATTCAGTTCAGAGCACATGTGTTTCACTATCACTGCTTTTGTGATGGAGACGAATGACCTTTTAAAAACATCATTTTCTATACCATAATATTTTTTGTTCTGATTCAGGAAATGACAGATACAGAGTTGCTCTGTACAGATCTTTTTTTTTTCTTTTTTTTTTTCCCTGATTTGTGTAAACTTAGACACACAAACAAGGGTCTACTTCCAGATGAATCTATATCAGTTTTCTGGTTTGAATAAAGGGTGTACACATTACATAAGTCCTTTGGTTGTCCTTATGTATATTACTTTAGTTCACTTCATGGAGCAGTTTCAGAGCACCTGAACAGAGACTGATTCAGAAAATGCACTGCAGAAGTGCAGTTCCACTTAGTAAAGAATGTTAGGTCCACAGGATCAGACTTGAGCTAATTCAAGATACTGTCCTTTGTAACACATACATTGGGTCCTTAACATCAAACATTTTGCTATAAAATCTTTCTCCTATTTGTCTAAAATATTTGATAGAGTAGATGCACCCTATAAGCATAGAAATATGTGCATGTGAAACACAAAATAAAATTATGTGAAGTCTCACTATTCAGATGGAAAATAAACTACACAAATCGTGAAATTATTTGCCTAAGACATCTCAATCCCTTTGCTTTGGGGATGATGATTATGATATTATCTTGAATTATATGTTTACATTCTTCCTCCGCAGGACCCCTACCTCGTTACATGTGATAGATAGTGATTGCTTGCAGAGGAGATGTACTCAATTTTCATTTCATTCTCTGTCTTCAGTGTATGTATGTAGATTTATTTACTTCACACTCTTCGAATTCTGCTGTGAAGACAGATATATTTATTGTGTATTAAGCTTTCCTGCAAGACCCATCACCGTAGGTTATATCTGTCCTAGTAAATACAATGGGACAGGATCACTTTTCTGACCCTGGGAGCAAACGAAGTGGGACAACTTGCATCCAATAAGCGAAATATTCTTCCCAAAGATCACTTCATCTGTATCGCCTTTTGGAAATAGTCCCTCATCTGCAACTTCTTACGATTACATACAACCTTTGCTATCCTGCAAACATCTCCTTGGGAGAGGAGAACTGTGCATCTCAGCCAAAAGATTGAAAAGGATCAACTAACAATAAAATGAGAGGGGTGCCGGTGTGCTAACGTCTAAGTCTGTGTATTGATCTTCCTTAGTTTTCTTGTATAAATGGAGATACAGTTCAACTCTGGTTTGTATTCACAGTTTCCAGTGAGCTGAAGGAAGACTTATGCTGATTTTACTGGTGTGAATATTAGAGACAAAAATGTGAATGTCCACACCTTCCAGTAATTTTGAATTCCCAGTCTGATATATCAAATATCAGAGTGTTCACAGATTATTCATAAAAGCTTAAGAAGTGGTTATATAGTGTCAGATCATAAGTCCTATTGGAATAATACCTAGTTAAATGTAATAATTTGTACACTGGTCCATAATGGATGTTTGGAAAATGAGTACCAAAAAATGGGTAAATATTGAGCAAACACTCTACTGAGGAAAACAACAAAATTCAATTATTCAAAATATAGGTGCTGTCTGAAACACAGTCTATGGTTTTTTCTTTGTTATTTTTCTCCCATTTCTTATTATGTCTTTTGACCATTACAGACAGTTAGAATCATAGAATCATGTGAGTTGGAAGGGACCTTTAAAGGTCATCTAGTCCTACTCCCCTGCAATGGACGGATACATCTACAGCTAGATCAGGTTGCTCAGAGCCCAGTTCAGCCTGATCTTGAATGTCTCCAGGGACGGAGCATCCACCACATCTCTGGGAAGCCTGTTCCAGTGCTTCACCACCCTTACTGTAAAAAAATTTTTTCCTTATATCCAGTCTAAATCTCTCTTTTAGTTTGAAACTATTTCCCCTTGTCCTGTCACTACAGATCCTGCTAAAGAGTCTGTCCTCTTTTCTCTTGTAGCCCCCCTTTAAACTGATATCTTCCAGATTTCTTTCCTAAGCAGTGATGAATAATTTAGGATTGTTTATCTTACATGTGTATTTAGAATAGTTGTTTTATTGTGTGGCTTTATTTTTGTTTTTTGTGTTTTTATCTTTTTTTTCTATCCTCCATCACTTCACTTGCATTAACACTCAATTTCACCTGTGGTTTTACTGTCTTGTTATTTTGTGTTATCTCTGTAACTTTTTGCCAGTATCTTCAGTTTAGGCTGTCTTGCATTATTTTGCATTAACATTCATTTTATACGCCCAGAACACTATGGCTTGAGTAGCAGCTGTGAGCACTCAGCAATTTTGTAAACAAAGCATAAAAATCTAAAAATGTACATTCTAAACATGAAGACTGTGTAATAAATGAATAAAAAGGAAAAGTTCAGTTTAGGTAACTTGCTAGTCAAACTCTGTGGCAACCTAGAGCATAGTTCTGAGAAAATACTGCCCATATGCCTGGCATTTTTAGAAGATGAAGGATAGTGGTTTGTTCTAAAACTGGACAATCCCATCAGCACAAGAATAAAACATTTCAAAAATTTTCATGTTCTAATTTCAGTAAGTTCTCCTTCACCTTCACATGATGTTCTTAGATATCTGATTTTGTATTGATCACGCTTGCATTCCAGCATGATCCCACACTTGCATCACAGCATGAATCTAATGAGGTTCAACAAGGCCAAGTGCGAGGTATTGCACTTTGTGTGCAACAATCCCAGATATGTGTACAGGCTAGGAGAAAAACTCAGTGAGAAAAGCCCTGTGGGGAAGGACTTTGGAGTTCTGGTGGATGAAAAGCTTAACACAAGCTAACAGTACAGAAGGCCAAATGCATCCTGGGCTGCACCAAAAGAGGGGTGGCCAGCAGGGAGAGGGAGGTGAGTGTCCACCTCTACTCTGCCTTCATGAGTATACAGCTGGAGCAATGCGCCCAGGCCTGGAGCCCCCAGCACAAGAAAGACATGAAGCTGTTGGAGCGGGTCCAGAGGAGAGCCACAAAGGGCTGGCTCAGAAGACTGGAGCACCTCTTCTACAAAGACAGGCTGAGAGAGCTGAGCTTGTTCAGCCTGGAGAAGGCTCTGGGGAGACCTCATTGTGGCTTTGCAATACTTAAAAAGAATTTTATAATCAGGAGGAAGAATGGTCTGATAGTGATAAGACAAGGGGGAATGGTTTTAAAATAAAAGGGGAGATTTAGAGTAGATTTTAGGGGGAAAGGCACTGAAACAGGCTTTCCAGAGATGTTGTGGATGCCCCATTCCTGGAGGCATTCAAGGCCAGGTTGGTTGGGGCCCTGAGCAGCCTGATGTATCAGGTGGCATCCCTGACCACAGCAGCAGGGGTGGAACTAGTTGATCTTTAAGGTCCCTTCCATTCTATGATTCTACGATTTTATGCAATACTCATGAAGTAGTTCATCAACCACAGGGCGTTGTGTCTCTCAGAGGAGGAAGACCAGTCTCTAAGTGAAAATAGAGAAGGCATGAATGATTATTAGTAATCTATAGTAATCTCTAGATAAATTATTTCTACAATAAAGTTATGGAAGCTCCTGATGAAGCTGAAAATTCATACATCCTCTATTCAGTCATGCATCATGCTAAAGATAGCAATCCATCTTCTGAGAATAGCACCTCACAAAGGAACTCTTCAAAATGGGGGGAGACAGAGACAGAGACAGAGACAGAGACAGAGA